>PISX010013872.1:0-55047 GCA_004024625.1 Mellivora capensis | reverse complement strand
TTTTTTTTTTTTTTTTTAGATTTTTATTTATTTGAGAGAGAGGGAGAAAGCATGAGCGGGGGATAGGGGTAGAGAGAGAAGCAGACTCTTGCAAAGCAGGGAGTCTGATGCCATACTTGATCCCAGGACCCTGGCCAGGATCATGACTTGAGCTGAAGGCAGATGCTTAACCCACTGAGCCACCCAGGCGGCTACCCGCCTTTTTTAATATTGGCATTTTCAGTTATAAATCTCCCTCCAGGCATTGCTTTATTTGCATATCATATTTCAATATGTTATGCTTTTCTTTTCATTCATCTTAAAGATTTTTAAATTTCTATCATAATTTCTTCTTTAACCCACTGGTTAATTCTAAAGGTGTTATTTAATTTGTATGTATTTGCAAACACTGTAAATTTCTTTCTGTTATTGATTTCTAATTTCATTCCATTATGGCTGATAGACACACTTGGTATGATTTCAGTTTTTTAAAATTTATTGAGCTTCTTTTATCATCCAGCATATGGTGGAACTTGGAGAAATTTTCATGTGTGCTTGGGAAGAATGTGTATTCTACAGTTCTTTGTTAAAGCATTCTACAGATGTCTGTTAAGTCTAGTTTTATAGTATTGTTCAGTTCTTCTGTTTCCTCTTTGGTCTTCTTTCTAGTTTTTCTATCCTTTTAGAAAGAAATAGCAGTTATTATTGTTGAGTCATCTATTCCCCCCTTCAATTCTGTCAGTCTTTATGTATTTGGGGAGCTTAGTTGTTAAATTCATATGTTTATGATTGTTATATGTTTCTGATGGGTTAACCATTTTATCATTATAAAATATCTATCTTCATGTCTAGTAACTTTTGTGTTGCTATTTTAAAGTCTGTTTTGGCTGATACTAGTACAGCTATTCAAGCTTTCTAGTGGTTGTTGTTTGCATCACATATTTTTTTCCCATCCTTTTACTTTCAATGTTTTGTATCTTTGAATCTTCACTGTGTCTCCGCAGAACAAATAGATGGATCTTGTTTTTTATCCAGTCTGACAATCTCTGACCTTCATTGAGTTGTTTAATTCATTTACATTTAATGTTATTATTGATATAGTTGGATTTATGTTTGGTATTTTACTTTTTGTCGTCTGTATATCTCATGTTTTTCCTGTTTCTCCTTCACTACTTTCTTCTGCATTAAATGAATAGTTTCTAGTATAATATTTTAATTCCTTTAATGAATTTTTTCACTCTTTTAAAATTATATTCTGATAAAGTAGAGAAAGAAGTTCCTTATGTGTGGGAAAATAGAATTATTGGGTGAGTCTACCAACATTTATTAAGCACTGACTATTGGAAAGCATGAGTTAAGTGTATGTGTATCTGTGGAGAGGGACAGACAGAGAAAGAGAAGAGATTGAGAGGGGGGAGGCAGATGTATTTTTGACCCTTGCAGAAATATTGAGGAGAGAGCTGTGCAAGGTTGAGGGAACAGCTGTTGGAAGACCATGAAGGTACTTCAAACAGTAACTTCTAATTTTATATCATAACCAGTGGAAAGTCTTCTAGTAAGCTGACTTCTATCAGAGTGGCTTACAGATATCAGGTAAGCAATAATCAGGTTGGTAATTAAGAAGAAAGAAACTTTATGTGTGCCTTGAACTTTCAAACTTTCCTCTTCACCTTGAGTAAGATTGATTTTGTCAAGGTCACTGTCATTTGAATACAGAAGTGTTCTCATGATTGACTCTGATATTGATCTTCCAATGGCTGCTTAATTGAAACAGTTAGGGTGTTTCCCCCATAGGGAAACCATCTAATCATGATTGCTTCCCACATTTTTTCCTTAGGGAAAGATTCTATATTTATGTTAATGGTTTCAAAGTGGTCACAAGGTAATTGACTGCTGTTTATGGTTATTTGCCTTATAAGTTTTTCAAAAGCAGATCTTGACACAGTCTCACCATAAAAGTCCTGTTTATCAGATTTTGGCACCTGGTAAGCTTTGGATCTGTCAATTCTACCATCCCACACAGTCAGAGTGGACTATGGAGGGTGTTTAAGAAGCTTTACACTTGAGAGGAAGATTATTGTTTAAAGTAGCTCATAGTTGATGGTATGTCACTCATATGAACTTTCAGACTTTGCTTCCACAGCTATTTCTTCTTCTAAATACTCTCTTCTTCCCTCCCAAACCCCACAACCATTTCAAATTCAGTTTTGGTCTCTAATGAAGTTCTCTATTATATGTAAGAGTATTGTGCTTTTTCAGAAGCAAGTAACTTAAAGAAAATTAAGCTATTTTGATTTTGAAATCTCAAACTTTAATAATGGCAGTGAAAAGTCTTTGAAAATATTACTCATTGCTGTTTAAAACAGTCAATGTTTTGTTATTCCTTGGTGGATGTCATTAGGTAGGGACAATCAAGAGAATTCAAGGCAAGGTTAAGTTATTCATGTAAGACCCAAATGAAGAAGCCAGAGTTAAAATCCAGGTCCCTGTATCTTGAGACTGGTTCCTTCTCTCTGCATCATTTTCCTCTCTAAAACAGCATTCTGTTTGCCAATATAATATCAGCATTTGAGCTGATATTTGCTTCCATGACTCTCTCTTGACTGAAATAAGAGGGAAAGAAGCTTACATCACTTGTTGTAAGGTGGATTGACAGTTGATCACATGAATAGGCGGTGGGGAATGGTGGAGGTAATTATTCCCTCTGGGATGTGGTCCAAACCCCACATTATGCTTTTGACTTTTTACTCCTGGGCATTGCTCAAATCCCTTCATATCTCTTATGCACGATCCTCTATGTAAGAAGGAACTCATCATAAGTACATGGTTGTGAAGAGGCATTGTCAGGAATGTTTTATTATATTTACATCAACTAGAGTTTTAGTTGAAGGATAGAGAGGGGAAGGAATTCACAAGATACACTTATCAACTGGACCATGGACCTGACCTGTTCAATCTTTGCTGTGTCCTCACAAATCCCCACATAAATTCTTTTTTATACTCTTATTTAAAAAAAGATTTCCTTGATTCTAAGATGCTATAAATTTTAAGATGCACCATCTATTTAATAATATCATCAGGGAAAAGTTTCTATATCAAATGCATGAGCCTATGGAAAAAGGTATCCCGATTTCAGGAATATTAATATAGGAAGAATGTATCTTAGAATCAAGGAAATGAAGTCCTTGTTCAAAAATTCTCCACTATTCCATATACACTATGGAGTATTATGCCAATATGGAGTATTATTCATCAGAAAGGATGAATACCCAACTTTTGTAGCAACATGGATGGGACTGGAAGAGATTATGCTGAGTGAAATAAGTCAAGCAGAGAGAGTCAATTATCATATGGTTTCACTTATTTGTGGAGCATAACAAATAACACGGAGGACATGGGGTGATGGAGAGGAGAAGAGAGTTGAGGGAAATTGGAAGGGGAGGTGAACCATGAGAGACTATGGACTCTGAAAAACAACCTGAGGATTTTGAAGGGGCAGGGGGTGGGGGTTGAGGGAGCCAGGTGGTGGGTATTATGAAGGGCACACATTGCATGGAGCACTGGGTATGGTGCAAAAACTATGAATTCTGTTACGCTGAAAAGAAAGAAATTAAATAAATAAATAAATAAACAAATAAATAAAGTTAAAGAAAACAAAACAAAACAACAACAACAACAACAAAATTCTCCACCATTTCTCTTTTGAATGGAATCTGCTCCTCAAGCCCCATAAGAAAGGAATGTGAAGAGTTCCGTTTCCCTAGTGCCTATTAATTAGCAGGCCCATTGGTTGTTTGTGCTGGTTGTTCCCAACTGACGATGTGGTATTTTCTGAATATCCATAGTATGTACTATTTATGATCATGTATTTCCTTGCATTGGTAAATACACTTCAACCTAGAAAATGCTAAGCTCTGTAAAGATAAGCAAAAGACAAAGACAAAAGCTCTTAATGCTTGACTCTACCTTACAGTTAATGAAATAACCCATTTACTAGATAAATAGTAAGAAGAGCTCATCTCTCATATGTTTCTATTAGATGTCCTTTCTATTAGAGATAAATTGTTCCTTCCAGTTACTAAATCTTTAAAGAACTATAGTAATACCAAGAGATGATGCAATAATCAATGTCATGGAAGATTAACATAGGCTATAAACCTTTCGTGTCTCTGATCTCTGTCTTTTGGTAGTTTTTTGTTTGCTTCTTTTGTTTCATTTTGGTTTTTTTGTTTGTTTTCAATTTATTTATTTTTTAATATTTCATTTATTTATTTATAGAAAGAGTATGTGAGCAAGGGGAGTAGCATAGGAGAAGGAAGAGAAAAGAGGAGAGAATCCTAGCCTCCCCACTGAACACAGAGCCCAACTCAATTTTGGTTTCACAACCCTGAATTCATGACCTGAGCAGAGAGACTAAGAACTGGCAGCTTAACTGACGGAGTCACCCAGGCACCCCTTGTTTTTGTTTTTTACACGACAGCTGATTTTATTATGTTATTATGGTGTCATATTGCTCAACTTCAGTTGCTTGCTTCTGGTTGGAATATTCAGTTTTGTTGCAGCAACTGACAATAAAACCCAAGCCATGTTTTGGTTAGAACAGTGAGATGTGGGGAAAGGTGCTCTGTGCAGTTAAGTCAAGCACATTGGGTTAAGAAAATGTGTTGGTCCTATGGTGTGGTGTTGTTTAAAGATGCTGTTATGTGGTCTTCCAAAGCCCTTGTGCTATATAGTTCTCATCTGGTGTAGGGAATACATAGAGGATTTTTCAATTAAACATAGTATATTTCCCTCCAAAGATTCTGGCACAGTTTTAGAGGGATGTTTTAGACACTAAATATAGGCATAGATTATATTTTTTAAAAAACCACAAAAAACCCCTGTGAGTAATTTTGATATCTCTTTCTGTCTTGCTTTGTCCTTTATTTTTTTTTAAAGATTTATTTATTATTTCAGAGAAAGAAAGTGCTCAAGCATGAGCAGGGCGTGGTGGGGAGATGCTGCGCAGAGGGAGAGAAACTCAAGTGGATTTCCCGCTGAGCGCGGAGCCCTATGTGGGCTCTATCTCACAACCCTGAGATCATGACCTGAGCTGAAATCACAAGATGGAAGCGTAGCTACTTTATCGCTTTATTGTTGGTTGAAAACAAACGGTCCATTTTATTTTTTTATTTAAAAAATCCAGTATAATTAACATACTATGTTATATTAGTTTCAGGTGTACAATATAGTGATTCAGTAATTCTGTGCATTACTCAGTGTTCATCACAGTAAGTGTGCTCTTAATCTCCTTTATCAATTTCACCAGTCCTTCCATCCATCCACTTTCCCTCTGGTAGCTAGCAGTTTGTTCTTCATATATATGAGTCTTTTTTTTTCTCTTTTTCTTTCTTTGTATTTTTTCTTAAATTCCATGTGTGAGTAGAATGACAAATGTCATTCTCAGACAAATGGTCCCCTTGAAAATGGAATTTCCATAAAGACATTTTCTTGGTATTAAACAAAAGAGTATTTTATGATACCTTACACATTGAGAATTAGAGTCCCTTTCAAGTCTTATTTATTAGGTTTTATCTTATATTCCTAACAGTTGTTCCCATTATAGTCTTCTGTTTCCTACTGACCCTGTAGGTGGAAATTCTCATTCCCTGGAATGGAGTCTGTTACTTTTGGTCAGTTTTTTCTTCATCCTCCCCTGTGCACTAGCTCCATGCCTGGATCTACTAATTCCATTTCCTTGTCTGGGTATGTTTTAAGATTTCTAAATCATTTTTTATTTTTTAAAGGCCAACGTTCATCTGACCTCTTTCCTGAGGCTTTTCCTCATCTTTGTTGGCCTATGAGATGTCTCTTGGCTTTGAATTCTTCAGCATTTGCTGTTTTCATTTCATATTTGGCATTTAATCTTTTACTGGTTTGTATTGTTTTCCTGTTGTTTCCTGTGTTTGATCTGCATTTTCATTCATCTTTCAAACTACTAGGAAGCATATCAAATATTGTATATTGGTTTTATAAACTTGAAAGCATTTAGAATACCATTTGACACATAGTAATATCCCAGTAATGGTTAGTTAAATTGAATTGAGCTTATTCTCATTGAAATTTCCAACCACTAGTATGGAAAACCACCAGCCTAAAAAGTGTTCAAATATCAATAAGCCAACATCATTATAGTGGTATGTCTCAATGAATAATGTCATATGTCTGGCTTTGCACAGAATGAAACTAGGCATAAATTACTTGAAAGACAGAATATCTGCACTCTAGAAAATTATATTTACATCAACATTGCACTGTGAATGAGCATGATATCCTTTTTGAAGGGTCAAGATTTATAATAGGATTTTATGTTTTTCTTTGTAACTGTTGTAAAGAGCTATAAATAATTTTGCTGTGCAAGTGTGGTAAGCATATTCATGCATTCATTGGTGATATACTGTTTATATATGTTATATTTTATATATATTTTAGTATATGTTATTTTTAGTATATATATACTAATATGGTATATATAAAATATATACTAAAATATGTATTTAAATATATATTTATTTTATTATATTTATATAGATTTCAGTATATTTTTTAGAAAATATATGCTGAGAAACCCTTAATTGAAACTACTGGTTTATGAAAACAAGGATTAAAAAAATAGAGATGAAAGAAGGCCTTGGAACAAAAACTAAGTCTGGTTTGTCAAATATTCAGAAATTTATCATTACTAGATCACATTTATTGATTGGAAACCAATGTTTTTCTTCTATTGCAAGAATGACACCCATTAGTGTTAAATTTATAACATTTATTTACCCAATATCAATTGTTTGGCTGTGATGAATATTCTTTGGTGCATCTGCTGTGTTGTAACTCAGGTATTCAATCTATATTTAGATTTTTGAGAACACAAGAACACTTGATGAGAATATGGTTGACTGATTTTTTTTTTTTAAAGATTTTGTTTATTTGAGAGAGAGAGAGCAGTAGAGAGAGAGTGAACAAATGTGAGTGGGGGGCAGAGGGAGAGGGAGAAATAGGCTTCCTCAAATGGGAATTTGAGCAGGAAGCCTGATGTGGGGCTTCATCCCAGGACACTGAAATCATGACCTGAGCCAAAAACAGATGGTTAATTGACTGAGCCACCCAGTTGCCCTGACTGATTCTTTTTCATACCAGTCACTCAGAACTTAAAAGTCTGAAGGACAACTTGATCATTTTCTAGCTGTACTCTTGCCTCTGGGCATAATCATGCAAAGGTGGGTTTAGGAAGAAAAGATTAGTGCCTGCTTCAGTTGCTCCTGAGATTTAAAGCTTTCCAACTTGCCATCTCAAGACTGTTAGGGGAAGGAGGTGGCTTATCTCAGGATTGTAATGTATTTTTCAAGAGCCAGTGTTAAAGGTTCAAGTGACAAAGAGAAATCACTTGCAGTGGTTTCTTAGATAAAACCTGTCAGGTATTTAAGATTTACTATTATGCTTTGGGACATTTATGTTTTTCCTAATTAGATTTCATGGTAGTCCCTAAATTGACTGTCTCAATCACTGAAGGTAGACAAACTCCTTACAGTAACTTTTTCTTTTTTCCTTCACTCTAATTTTCCCCTTATGTATTAGAAATGGTTTTAAGCTTCTGTTTTGTTTCTCTTCCCTCTCTCAGTACTTTTAATCCCAATCTATTTTCTTACTTAGTGTGTTCATCTCTCTGTAGTCTCTGAAGGACTAATCAAGGATTAATCGACCTTGTGCAATGGGTCAAGCTTAACCACTTAACTCTCCTTTTGTGTCCTGTACAAGGAATATGTGATAATCTTGATCTAGGAAAGATTTAAGGCTAAAATTCTTAACCATTTTTGGATTCAGTGACCCCTTTGAGAATGTAACAAATGATAGAGTTTCCCTCCCCATTACAAAGCACACACGAAAATTTTGACATACTATTTCATATGCTCCATAAACTTTACATACTCCACACTCTGTCTTGGTTAAGAAGCCCTACATAGTCTTAGGTTACAAAGGGCCTTATTTTTCTTCCTTGCAGATTTGATTCCATATAGCTATGGGCCTTAGATGGGTGTTTGGTTAAATGAGCAAAAAGAAATTATTTCCATATAAATATCTTTGCACCTGTGAGAGTAACAGCAGCTTTTAAGGAAGCCAGTGGATTAGTCACTCAAAACAGTTTTGTTTATGTATCTGTGTTTTTAGTGTGGATAATGTCAGTGATAACAAAGACTCTGAAGACTACATACAGCAGCTTCCACATCAGTTCCTGACATATGAAAACTTAAATTTCACTGGAATTAATATGATTAATGAGAAGAAAAGTGATATGATGTTCAGTTTATATTAAATATCTTGGTAAAATAATTGGCTCAGGGCCAAAAACAATGCTAGGTCTTGAATTATAAGTATTTATTCATGTTATTAAATTAACTCACTGTCTGTTTTGGATTGTGAAAAATTCTCATCCAGAGGGCAGTCTTTGGGAAGTAGGCTCAGAAGTTCCTTCAAAGTGGAGAGCTTTCTCTCTGAGAACGTGACCTTGAAGAAGGAACATTAGGTTTGGGAGTCAGGAGTTACCATGGACTCTGATTGCCACTACCATCTTGTCAAAGTTTGCCCAGGACTTCCCCAGTTAGTACTGGGAACCCCCTTGCATTTCCCCAATCCTTTCCCCTTGTCTGTCCCAGGCCCAGGCAAACTGGGATGACTGGTCAGCAATTAGATGCATGATCTTGAATCAGATACTCAGTGGCCCTGAGCTTCAGTTTTCTTGTGAGTAAATTGAAGAGGATGGATTCAGTGGCTACGGATCTTTGCAGGCCCCCAAGTGATTTTATACTCCGGTATTTTCTTTCCTTTCTCATTCTTCCTTAGATATCCATGAGTCTTGGGGGTCAAGATCTCACTTATCTTTGTATCTGCTTTTAATTAATTCCACTTCAGTGAGCCAAACACAACTTATATAGATCTTTGGAAATGAAGATATAGAATTAAATTTGTGTGCTTTGGAAAAGGTGGTGAGAGTATGTGGGCAGTTTTGGAATTTGTACTAGTAGATTACCTAGATTATAATGTACGATAGAGTTCAACACCTTTACTTTTCCTTTTTTAAAGCTTTACTGGCAATTTATGTATCATTTTTGGAAAATGTCTATTCAGATCCCTTGCCCACTTAAAAAAACTTAATTGAAGTATAGCTGACATATAACACTAGTTTTGGTTGGACAACATAGTGATTTTTTAATTATTACATACATTACAAAATGCTTGCTATGGGAAATGTAGTTACCATCTGTCACCACACAAAGTTACTAAAATATTATTGACTACATTGTCTATGCTGTACTTTTTAATCCCCACCACTTATTTATTTTTTAACTGGAAGTTTGTACCTCTTATTCTCCTTCACTATTTCACCTATCCCATTATGACCCTCTTCTCTTTTTTAAATTAAGTTGTCTTTTATTACTAAGTTGTAAGAGTTCTTTATATATTCTAGATACAAGTCTCACTCCTTTTTTAATCAGGTAACTGATTCTCAAATATTTTCTCACATTCTACATGTTATATTTTCACTTTTTTGATAGTATCCTTGCTTTGTTTCTACCATTAGGGAAAAAGCATCCAGTCTTTCATCACTAAGTATGATGCTAGCTGTCAGTTTTTCATAGAGGCTCTTTATCAGGTTGAGGAAGTTCTATTCTTAGTTGGATGTTCTTATCATTAAAGGGTTTTGGATTTTGTCAGATGCTTTTTCTGCATTTATTGAAAAGATCATGGAGTTTTATTTTTTTATTCTGTTGATATGGCATATTACATTACTTGATTTTTAGATGTTAATCCAACATGGGATTCCTGGGATAAATTTAACTTGGCATGTGTTGCTGGATTCAGTTTGCTATTTTGCTGAGGATTTTTGCATCAGCATTTATAAGACAACTGATCTGTAGTCCTTTTCTTGTGATGTCTTTCATTTTGCCATCAGGGTTTACTGTCCTCATAAAGAAAGTTGGGAAGTGTTCCTTCCTCTTCTGTTTTCTGAAGAGTTTGTGAAGAATTGGTATTAATTTTTTCTTAAATGTTTGGCAGAATTTATTGGTGGAGACTTCTGGGCCTAGGTTTTAATTTGTGGACAGATTTTTGATTACTAATTCAACCCCTTGTTACAGATCTATTCAGATTGTTTACTTCTTCTTGAGTCATTTTTGTGATTTGTAATTTTCTAGGAATTTGATCCTTTTATTTAAATTACATAATTTATCGGTATACACTTGTTTATAATATTCCTTTACAATCCTTTTTATTTCTGTGAGGTTATTAGTAACTCATCTTTCATTTCTGATTCTAGTAATTTGAGTATTCTTTCTTTTTTTGTTGATCCATCCAGTTAACAATTTGTTAGTTTTGTTGATTTTTCAAAGTACCTACTTATAGTTTCATTAACTTCTTTCCTATCTTTTTATTCTATATTTTATTTATTTCCATGCTAATCTTTATTATTTCCTTCCTTTTTCTTGCTTTCGGTTTACTTTTTTTTTTTCCTAATTTTTTTTCTTTAAAGATTTTATTAATTTATTTGACAGAGAGCAAGAACAAGCAGGGGGAGCAGCAGAGAAAGAAGGAGAAGCAAGCTCTCTGCTGAGTAGGAAGCCTGATGAGGGAGGGGCTTGATCCCAGGACTCTGGGATCATGGTTGAAGGTTTTGTTATTGATTTGAGATCTTTCTCTTGGTCTCTTTTTAAATATAGGTACTTATAGAAATAGATTTCTCTCTAAGCACTTTCTTATTATTATTGTTAAATACCATATGTTTTTGTATATTATATTTTCATTTTTTATTCATCTCAAAATATTTTGACATCTCTCTCTTGATTTCTTCTTTGACCCATTTGTTGGTGAGGAGTATGTTGTTTATTTTCTGCATATCACATATCAGCATATCTGCATATCACAAAAAAATGATAAGTGGATGGTATTTACTCAGATCCAAAGGAGGGAGTAATACTTTGATATTGGAATAATAATCACCCAAGAAGAAAGCTTCTGTAAATTAAATCCTTAAAAGTTGAAAATATTGATTATTTTATTCATTTCTTGCCATTTGCCTCTAGGGACAAAGCATAACAAACTTATGTCTGTATTTTGTGTTTTGAGTTAGAGCAGTTTTGTTTTTTTTTTTCCCTCTCTCCATTTTGTAATGATAAGCTACATACAGAAAAGGATACTTAGTTTTTTATTCAGGACAAGTCAGAGTATTTTTTTAAAATTTTTAAAAGATTTTATTTATTTATTTGACAGAGATCACAAGTAGGCAGAGAGAGAGAGGAGGAAACAGGCTCCCTGCTGAGCAGAGAGCCTGATGTGGGGCTCGATCCCAGGACCCTGAGATCATGACCTGAGCCGAAGGCAGAAGCTTAACCCACTGAGCCACCCAGGTGCCCCAAGTCAGAGTATTTTAGTTCCTCTCCTTTTTACTTGTAAGATCAGTTTGTTCCTAAGTGTGTGTGTTGGGCACACTCATATTCCTGAGCAAACTTACTGTACTTGAAGATCCCTCCTAATTCCTCTTTCTCTTAGGAAAGAGATATATGGAGTTGGGGATTGGGAATTAACATATGGGGTGAATCTATTGTCTTCTGTTGAGTATGAGGGAGCTGATTAGGCAACTTAGAATTTTAGGTCATGGAATTCATAGGATCGGTTATCTAATTATATCTTTAAAATGTAGATGTTTTAAAAAGTTACTTAGATTTTCTTATAGTAGATGAGATGTGACCATAAAAGATAAAACATAAAAACATCGAGGGTTCTAGATTGAAATAAACATTGCCTTTTATTAATACTGACCTTAACATACAGCATAATGGTATAATTGCTAAGTTCTGAAATTCCTGTTTTGATACCATCTGCTAAACAGTTTCTGGGAAAATCACTAATATGTCTGATGATTGCACTTATCCTTGAACCCAGACCAAATCACTCAGATTAATTGATTTATTAGATCTTAGTCTGAAGAATTTTGGATACATTTATTTATTTATTAAAGATTTCTTTATTTGAGAGTGGGGGGGTGGTGGGAGAGGGAGAAAGAGTCTTCAAGCAGACTTACTCTGCTACTTATTTGTAGCAGAGTATGCTACAAATAAGTAGCAGAGTACAGAGCCTGCTGTGGGGTTCAATCCCGTGATCATGACCTGAGCTGAAACCAGGAGTCAGACACTCAACTGACTGCACCTCCCAGGTACCCTGAGTTTTGGATATTTTAAAAATGAAATACATGACAATTCCCATAACAGTAAAGACTTCAGCTATTCTTTATCATAGTTTAGACTGAATTAATATACAGAGCCTGAATGGATGAAGGTTTATTCCAGTGTTCTAAGAAGCAGTTGAGATCGCTTCTCGGCCTTTTGGCTAAGATCAAGTCTAAGAAGCAGTTGAGAGCAGGGCCATATACAGAGCTGAATCACTCTACAGAATTATAAAAATAATATTCTTTCCAGCCACATTTATTATAGTGTGCTGGCAGCAGTGGGCATTGTAGTCCAGTGAAGAAACCTAACCACCATTCACAGCATATTTCGACTGCAATTTGTATCCAGGTTTAAAACACCAATCTACATACTTTTAGAACATAATTTGCTGAAAACTAGAGGCAGCCTGGACTTTGAGTTCCTGCCAGATTAAATGTTTAACTTTTGTGGCCACAAATCTTATGAAACAACAAGGCTTCCTTGAAACCTTTCCATAGTTTCTATTAGTGAGCATACACTGTATTTCAAAACAGTACAGATGTTAGGGATAAAGTCAGCAACACCACAGAGAAGGGGAATTCATATCATGATAGCAAATAAATAGACACACATTTTAATTATATGATGTTTTGGGCTTCTCAGACTACATATATTATTTGAAGTTCTAATGCTTTATGTTGTTCCTTGGAGACCCCAAGGATTAAGGCAGACTTTCTCTCTCCCAGGACCAGTGCTGGTCAATTTATCTTGGGAGCTAATGCTGGTGACCAAAAAATAGATTTCATCCTGATTGGTTAGTAGCTATTGTATTTGGTGTTGATTACAGATTTAAAGATTATAAAGTTGAAATATTATGGAAAATGAAACATATTTATATTTTATGTCCACTATTTGGTGCTTTCATAATCAGAGTGACTGTAAATAGGCAGGGTTGGGCATGAAGTAACTGGGAAGGGGTGGGAGGAGCCTGTGGGAACAAACGCTTTGTTCTTGCATTAGCATGGACTTCCCTGCATAGCTGTGCCTCCCAGTCTTCTTGTTATCTTTGTTTCTAAGATCTCCTTGGTGATAGCAAATGTAGCTGGATGTGAATTGAGGGGGCAGGGGGATTTTTTGCCCTAAATTTTGCCAAGATCTAGCTGGGAGCTAGATGAAGAGAAAATTTACTCTAGAAGGAGGTGGTATGGTTGGAAACATGTGGGAGGGTATTAACAACATCTAGTTTCTTTCTTGCCAACTGCCCCACTTCTATCCCACAAACTTTTCTTTTTCTCAGGCAATCTCTATGCGTCTGTTCATAATTTTACATTAATGAACATTAAAGGAACTTAAAATTGATTAGCTTCTTCAAATGTAGATCAGCTACATGATCATATGGCTCCTTAAAGACAGAACTGTGAGGGGAATCCAGTTGCCCTCCACCCAACATACCTTTCTAAGAGTCTATGGTAGCTTGATGCATGCTTCATTCCTGGCATCCCACACCCTATTTTGTTAGAGCTAGTGTGTCCCAGCATGATTGAAAAAATATTTTAATACATTCTCTTCCTTTTTCCAAACACACACATACAAACACTTCTGTTAGCCACTGAGATGGTTTTTTTTCTGAGACACATTCTGCCTCCTTCTCATTTTTTTGAAAGCCTTCCCCCAAATTCCCCTTTTCTTGCTCCCATGGACTTACTGACCTTCAGCTGGATTCCAGCTTCTTATCTGTAACACAGATTAGACAGTGGTTTGTAAATGAGAAAATGAATTCTTATGGCATGGAATCTAGTCCTGTAGACTTCACAGTTTTGCTTATGTCCTATTCTATTTGTCTATAGAAAAAGGTAGTGCCAAGAAAAATTTGAAATACAGCCCTATTGTACATTGAATAGCTTGCTATGGCCATTGTAGCCCTCCAGCTGTCTGTTGTAAACTCAGCAGTTCCAGGAATGTAGTCTGTCTTGGTGAGTAGAGATGGAGTGTCCTTCCTAGGTCTGATCCACGCACCACCTCCCTTTCTGTGGATATCTGGGTTCATTGTAATTCTACTCAATTAAAATACTCATCATTGGAAATCTCTAAACTTGGAATCATGCCTTACTCTGTTTAAGGGTTTAAGGAGATATCATTTAAGGTATGATGCTGTTGAGAATGAATCTGGTGTTCACATAGATCAACCTTGTAGGAGAAGGAAAAGTTAACAGTTTTTTTAGTTTTCCTCATGAGGTCACTAACTGGAGTTACCAGCATGAGGTCACAGTTGGCAGGTTCTGTGGCTAGTTTCTGTTGAGAATGCTTTCAGACAGGCAGAAATGTTAGGAATTATAGATAACTTGCAAGTAATAAGAAAATTCCTACTGATAATTTTCCTAGACATACTCAGGCTCTCAAGTCAACAGAAAATCAAATTTTGAAAGTGAATATCAAAGGAATTTAATCATAGTGAAGTACCAGAATGGGATGGAGAAGTTACGTAGAAAGATGAGATTCTTTTTAAAAAGTTCATGAAGGAATAAAAGAATAGGTCAGAATGGTGCTTTGATAGTCTCAAGGAAGTTTTGTGGTCCTTAGTGAATAATTTCAAAAAATTGACTACATTTTGAAATAATGATATTTTGAACATATTAGGGTAAATAAAAGATATCTTTAAAGTTAATTTCACTTTTTAAAAAACTTTCTTTACTAGAAAGTTTAAAATTATACTTGTGGTTCACATTTGTGGCTTCCATTGTATTTCTGTTGGATGGTGCTGAGTTAAGCATTGCAAAGTTGTGCCTCCTTTGGCATGTCATTTCACTCTGGGCTTCAGCACACACATCTGTGAGAGGCAAGAGATAAGGGTGACCAACCAGAAGCAATTCTTATATGCTTTGACATTTGCCTAATTTCCAAATTGGAACACTTTCTCTGGTAGATGGTTAAGCACTGAAAAAAACTATTTGATATGAACAACTGTTTTCTGTTTCTGATGGTGTCACATAGTTGCTACCACTTTAGGTCCTGCAGCTTGAGCTAATTTGAAAGTAATCTCTAAACATAGCTCATTACTTGTGTCAGATAAATAAAGGATTATACACCAATATCTTGGGAACCCCATTGGTGGAAAGTGTAGGGTAAGGGTCACAGAATGAGTCAGGGCCTGGGTTGGGATTAGCATCTCTGTGACTCACAGTCGCATTCTAACCACCAGTTGATTCTCTTCTTGAGAAATACAGAGGGTGATGGCCCTTTTCCTACCAGGGAACTAGGTGATCGCTGAATCAGTGTTTGCCAAGCTGACTACTTATGTGATAAAAACTGGGTTTTTTATCAGTGGGTTAAGCTTCTGCCTTCAGCTCAGGTCATGATCTAAGGGTCCTGGGATCAGGCCCCGCATCGGGCTCTCTG
Source organism: Mellivora capensis (assembly GCA_004024625.1). Lineage (NCBI taxonomy): Eukaryota > Metazoa > Chordata > Mammalia > Carnivora > Mustelidae > Mellivora > Mellivora capensis. Next base: position 39,439 of record PISX010013872.1, on the reverse strand, counting down.
CTCAGCAGGGAGCCTGCTTCCTCCTCTCTCTCTCTCTGCCTGCCTCTCTGCCTACTTGTGATCTCTCTCTGTCAAATAAAAAAAAACCAAAAAACTGGGTGGGAGCAACGAAGTTGTTGGCTGTTGGCCCATGGTCTTGTGCTATTTATGTATGAACTAAGAGGGTACATCAATGGTCTGGTCCAAGAAAGAGTGGAAGGAGAACCCACTGGTGTGTCTTTAGTTAAAAACGGAGGAAAACCCATTGCAGAAGTGAAAATGTTACTTCCTACTTTTAACAGTTTTTTCAAAATGGAAACATTATACTTAGAGCAGTACTAAGAATAAACCTACTAAAGCTTTTGCAAGCCTGAAGCTAGCCCAATTGGGTTAGAGAATTTGCATAGATTCAGTTGTATTCCAAAAGGTATTTGTGCAGGTGTATTGTCACCCGCTGGAGGCATATTTAAGTTTTTGAAGATTATATTTGACAGGACTTAGCTTTATTTCCATCATACATTGTGTACAAACTTTTCGTGGCAAAGGACACAATATCATATTTGTATGTCAACATCCATGTCTTCAGCTATTTTGTGAGCTTCTCAAGGGAAGGGACTATGTGTTTTCCTTTCTGTTTCTAATACTAAACAGTGTCTACTATGTAGGCAGGAGTTAATCAAGGCTAGGTGTATTGAGTGAGTCTTATTTATTTAGGTATAGGACACAGAGGAAAAAATAACTCATGATGCATAGCACCTACCTATTCTTGAACTTAGGTAAATAGGAATTTGATTTTTTTCCCTCTCTCCCTCTCTCTCTTTCTCACACACATACACACACACTCCACACACAAATATGAAGGAAGGTAATCCAGGGATGCCATAGGTACCCATACTGATTCTACCTATTCTTCTCCCCCAAAGTGTAATATTTTGACCTCTTGCTTGCCAACTCATGGTCACGAAATGGCTGCTGCATTTCCAGATTCATATATATGTTAAAGGAATATAAAAGTGGATAAAGTGTAAAGGGCTAAAGGAGAATGTCAACTAAGTTCCCTGTCTTTTTTTTTTTTCTTTTTTAATATTGTATTTATTTATTTGACAGAGAGAGACACAGTGAGAGAGTGAGAGACACAGTAACAAGCAGGGGGAGAGGAAGAGGGAGAAGCAGGCTTCCCACTGAGCAGGGACCCTGATATGGAGCTGGTCCCAAAACCCTGGGATCGTGACCTGAGCCCAAGGCAGACACTTAATGACTGAGCTACCCAGGTGCCCCAGCTAAGTTCCCTGCCTTAAAAGACTTGCCTTAAAACTCTACTCAGCAATTTATGTTTATTTCATCGTCTGGATCTCAAATGACTACCTCTGCTGCATGCATATTGCTATCCCAAATAAAACGGGGTCCTCCTAATAACAAAGAATGAGACTCTTAGTAAGGAAGAAGCCTCTATATTGGGTAGGCTATCAGCAGTGTGTATATTTTTTTAATCTTCCTCCTCAAACATCAAATGTTTGTAGAACTGTAGAATATTTATAGTTTCAAAACCTTAGAGATAATGCAGATCAGCGTTGTCTTCTCATTTTACAGATAAGGGCACTAAAGATCAAGAAATACTAATTGAGGCGTACCTGGGTGGCTTAGTGGGTTAAGCCTCTGCCTTCGGCTCAGGTCACGATCTCAGGGTCATGGGATTGAGCCCCACACTGGGCTCTATGCTCAGCAGAGGCCTGCTTCCCCCCTCTCTCTGTTTACCTCTCTGCCTACTTGTGATTTCTCTATCAAATAAATAAATAAAAACTTTAAAAAGAAAGAAATACTAATTGAGGGGCACCTGGGTAGCTCAGTGGGTTAGGCCTCTGCCTTTGGCTCGGGTCATGATCTCAGGGTCCTGGGATCAAGCCCCACATCGGGCTCTCTGCTCAGCGGGGAATCTGCTTCCCCCTCTCTTTCTGCCTGCCTCTTTGACTACTTGTGATCTCTGTCTGTCAAATAAATAAATAAATAAATAAAAATCTTAAAAAAAAAAAAGGAAATACTAATTGAGTTTTCCATTTAGAGTCAGGGAAGAGAGAAATGGAAAACTTAATTCTTATATCACTAATAGTGTGTATTACATTTGGTACTTTAATGTACATGATAGAGTGTAAATTACTTGAATTGCTTGATTATATTGTATATGGTATTTATGTCTTGAATTTATTGTATTTTGCATTAGTTTTTTGTATTTTATATTTGTTATATTTATTGAATTTGTTATATAATGTATTTGTGTATTCACTTATGCTTATTATTATATTTGTTTAGTATTGTATTATTTAAATTATATATTGTATTTATACTTAAGTTGATTGTTTTTATATAAAGTTTATGTGTTTTGCATTTATCATATATTTATTTCTTCAATTTATTTTGTAATGCTTTATTGTAGATGTTAGAGTGTAAATAACTTGAATGAGGAACTGCCAAATTTATCTTTGTATCTACCTCAGTAAATACTGAAAAATTCACTGAAGAGAGCTCATTAAGCATTGTTTGACTTTATTGGATCATGAATATCATTAACAAAATGTCAGAAGGGAGAAGAAAGGAGACTTATATCTAAAAGCAATCAATTCAAAAAGTAGAAGAAACATAGTAATATCAAAAGATTTAATCAGAAAACACACTTCAGTATGCAGAAGTGTATCTTTTATGAAAACCCTGATGTGTGGAAGGGAGAAATGAAGTGAATGATATATATAACATTAGATTCACTTGAGAAGGCTTTGCTGCTTCAGACTACTGGTTAGGTGTCATTGGGGTGGATGTATATGTTGAACCAGCTTCTCCCAGGTCTTGTATTTTGTTTGTTCTCCAATTTTCTTAATCCAGTTAGTCTCAGAATTTTCTTTCTTTTCTTTATATCGTTTAGCAGTAAGGAGGACAAAAATTTCTCCCAGAGCAACAATTGTTCTAATTTTCCTCTCCAAAAACTAGTTCCGTTTGAAAAAGTCCTGTTAGGTTGATTGTTGTTCCCGATTTTCACTTTTTGTGTCCCTTTTCCTAGGGGTACTTTCTAGCATGTATCACGGGAGTTCAGGTTTATAAATAGATCTCCTAAGAAGGACCTCTTTATTTGATTTCCCAATTATTCCACAACCCTTTAGGTCAAGCTCAGGCGTCACGGATTCTAAATGTTTCTTAGAACATTACTGTTCTTGAACATACATATTGGGTTTTTAGCATTGATTTTTATGCTATCTGCACTTAAAGCCTCTCAGATAGACAAAGACTGGGTTTTTTTTTTTTAAATTATTTAATTATGTTATGTTGGAAGGTATTTTTCAGTAATGAAATTTCCTTTTTCTTTTAGGGGAAAAGGATGTTTTTTTCTCTTTGTACACAATTAAGCATTTTGGTATTCAAACACTGTAGAAATAAGAGTTTGGTAAACCACTTCCCTGAGAATTGCCAAGGGTTGAGTCACCAAAAGAGAACCTGAGAAAGTTAACAGTTACCACCCTAGGTCAGGGAGCGCTTAACTAGCTGGGTTCAAGATATGTCAATTATCTGCAATTTTTTTGAGTGAGCTAAGACTTGGGAGTATGCTCATATGAAAAAAAAGGCACTTAATGGGCATCCCAAAAGGAAGGGTGGACTTCAAAATGAGGAGAAACATGGTGGCAGACTTGAGGCAGGATGGCATTTATCCTCAAGGCTCCATAGCACCAGTGTGGGACAGTAGGCAAAATAAGCCTAATTTTCCTAAAAGGCAAAAACAGCCAACACGTGCCCAGTGCATGTGCTTCAGGCAATATACATGATAAGGTACTCCAGGGGTCCAGTGATAGTATCTTAAAGGGAGACCAAAAGAAGAAAAAAAAAAGATAATTGTAGGGTATTCACAGTTCAGAGAGAGAATCTTTGGAAGATAGAAGTAAGAATAAGATTTGCAGAGGCAAAGTAGATCATAGTCAGAAAGATGATCTTGGGAGTATTAGCAAATAGACTTTAAAAGGCGTTGAGGCCCCAGCTGGAGCTGGAAAAATGCCTTTCTTAAGTTTACAGACCAATGATATTTCACAAATGAATCTCTTGTGTTCCTTTTCTTTATTGGCTCTCTCTTCTTCTGCTACACAATTTATTTGTAAAAGTTCCTTTTTGAAATCTTACCTTAGAAGAAATCAAGATACCAGTATGTTCAGGATGATAGGTGGTGGAGGTGGGTATATGGGGCTGTGTTTATGGATTTGTGTTTGGAAATGGTGGAGGAGTGTCAGTAGGCAAGGAAGAGAAGGGGAATGCTGGAGAATAAAGCAACTGGAAATACAGGAAAAAGAGACAAAGAATCAAGACCAACTTATCTATAGTGACCAGAATATAGTTTTGTTTAAAAAAATTACATTCCATTGTTGGACAGCTCTGATAGTTACAAAGATTCTTTTAGGTTATCTCTACCCGTTGAAGTAATTTTGCCTCCAGGAACAACAAAGAACGAACTCCTTCTTGCAGGACAACTTCTCAAACTCAAAGCTAAAATTATATTTGCCACAATTATGAGGGACCAAAGAATGTGTTCACAATCCAAAACATCTGTAGTAAAAATTACTGCTGATAATAATAAGCACACACTAAATTATATTAATCAAATTACGTACTGCAGACATTTCCAAACAATGCCTTCTAAATGATCTTAATATTAAGTATCAGCTTAAATAGTATGTTCATGAACAGTTGTTCTGTTGAATTTCTCTTTTCTGGCTTTGGAATTCAAAGGATAAGCAGACTTAAATAGAAATCTGAAATTTTAAGCTCTAGTCTCTTGGTATTTAACCTCAAAGATTTTACCTTATTTAAGGTTTTCTCTTCAAGGAAGGACTTTTCCACTCAAGGGTGGAGTGGAGATTGTAAGTTAAGCTCAACCCAGACAGGGAACAAATCAACAAATCACAATAAAAATGAAAAGGAAATATTTACCTCCATGGACATGCACATGGCATGCACGCACACACCCATGTGTACACACACACACACACACACACCAGTCACTCTGAGCTCACCTTTCAGCAACAAGAAGTCCTTACATTTACAGTTTTAGAGGGCTCTACTCTTTGGACCATTGGCAGAGTTCTCTGAGCTTCCAAATTTCCTTCTTTCATGTCTACCAACTGAATGAGGATGAGAGTTGAATTAGCTTTTAAAATAATCCTTGTTCGTTATTAATTATTTAAACTCTTTCTTCCCCTATCTAGTTATGATTCAGGCAACTTAATTTCAAACACTGTAGCCTCAGTGTTCAAATATTGCAAATTCAAATACCATAGAATAGTATGATATTATTTCTAGTTGGCTAGAGCTTCAACTCTTGGAATAGTGAGGTTCCCTAATGAAGAATTCACATCTGAAGGGTGGACAGCAAGCATTGTATCAGAAAAGCCACACTCCCAGGTTGGCTACCACAGGTGCTTCAGCTAGTTGTACCTTGATCAACACCATAGATTTTGTTAGTTTGTGTGGTAGGTGTCAGATATGTTTTTTTATTTGGTGAAATTTTTGGCTTGTTAGCATGACAGTTATGAGAAATGGGCTCACAGATAAAATTAAAGGTATTCAAAACATGTAGAATAGCTAATATATTTTAAAAGACTTTCTACTTTTGCCTACACAAATTCTAAGAGATAGCGAATTCTATTGCCCATTTCTTAAGGATGGTGCTCACAACTTAATCTCTAAATAATCTTGTCATTTCATTATTGAGGAGGATTTCTGCGTGGTTAATGCCAATGTCAGAATACCAGAATCCTGCTTTTAGCATGTTATGTCCACTTCACAGAAACCTTTCATGGAAGATCGTAATTTGACACGAAGAAAGGCAGAAAGATAGAACTTCAAGTTAACTGAGAAGTTTGCATTGACTGTTTTTTTCTTGCTTACTAATGAATTGGGCCCAAGACTTGCTCTCATTATAAGGCGTTAAAGAGGTTATGAAAGAGTAGCTAAAGCATGTAGTTTCTACATTTTAAGCAATTAACACTGCCCACCAAAAAGAACCTAAGAGCTATGCATGATGAAAATCGCTTGGGTCAGTTTACCATACACTCCAAGGAATTTATTTTTCAACTCCCTAATTCACTATAACGCTTTATATTAAGTATCTCCAGCAGATTGAAAGAGTATAAAACAGCTTCTCATGGTCACTTTGGAATTCTCTGAAAACTCAGGTTGCCATGGATAATCACAGAGGAAGGGTTGAGAGGTGAAAGGGAGAGCACATAAAGCCAGCCATGGTTGTCCTTTCTCTGGCTGATGTGATGATGATCCTTCCTGAAGGGCACGTGGGGACAGGAGACCAAAGCTCTTACTTCCATCAAGGGCCTCTTCCATGTAGTAAATGTCTCCACTGAGGGATTTTTTATGTCCCTTTGGATTAGCTACATGGGTCAAGGACAAGGGTAACGCCTGCATCATTTCTCTGCCCCTTTCCCTTGGCGATGCAATGTGTGTGGTCCTCTGGGCAGTGCCTTTTGTAAGAGCAGGGATGGTGGAATGAGCTCTCCCAGCTGGCAGGAGATGCTCGCCAGAAAGGGGATACTCTGGGACAAATCAGAGACTATGTGTGGCTATGTTTTTTATGACTCCTTTGTGATAGACTCCTTTCTTAGAGGAGCTCTGAAATAGTCATTTCACTGACATATACTGAGTAAACATTCAGTTTTCCTCTTTCTTCTTTATTTTCAGTTATTGGTGATGTCACCTGACAGGTCATTTCCTAAGTGCCTTTGGGTTTTTGTCTCAAAAAGGAAGATGAGTTGCTTAGGGTAATGGGACAATAAACTTTTGTTTTAGGAGAATCCAAGTAAAAGGCAGTGATTAAATATCTTTGAAACTCTGTGTGTGGCCTGGTTTTGCTTCTCATCCTTTATCTGTTGGCATTTTCTTGGCAGCCTGAGCTGGAGCCACTGGTTAGCAGTAGCAAAAGGGTCAAAGCCCTATTGCCACCAGGAGGCAGATAAATCACCTTGGTGAGCTGCTAGTCATTTAATCGGTACCAGTGACCACTCAGAGAGAGAGGCACAAAGTTTTCTGGGAAAAGCCCACAATGTCTGGGAAACTGGATATTAAGACATCAAAACTTTAAAAATTTTATCTTTACAACTATCCAACAATTTATAACCCCGGTCAATTTATGTGACTGATACAAGTTTCTTTGAAGATAAAAGCAGGGTTTAGTATGTGCAGTTATGTGGGGCTGTTGTAACATGTTCAGAGTTTGGGTGTGTCGATTCCTGAAACTACCATGTTGCCTTTACCTGCCAGTCTGGTCATGAGTAGTTCTATTGATTGCATCTGTGGTGATTTCTGGAGTTGGACTGGATTTGCAGACAGATTGGATAGCTGGGAAATGATGATTTCTCTAGCAACAGTGACATTTTCATTTTATTTGTTGCAGAATTGCTGATATTCCTTGGTTTTCAGTTGTAAAACACTGTATACAGTTGTGGTAGATATCTTGTGTCTCCTTTTACTTAACCCTCTAGCACCCAGAATGAGTGTTTTGAGCAGGTTTCCACTGTGTGTGTGTGTGTGTGTGTGTGTGTGTGTGTGTGAAGTGGTATAACTGCAGTGTAGCTCTTCAGTGTTTCAGTTAAGGAGTGGTTTTGCTGTGAAAAATGGCATCAGTTTGAAGTTATTATCATCTGGGTGGTTCTGAACAGAGAAAACCACTTTCTTTTAAGTGCTGACACCAACAGAAAGGGGAAGGAGCAAAGTAAGTGAGAAGCAAGAGTAATTTCTGCCTTCCAGCCCTTACACATTGAATTAAAGCGTGGAGGATCATCGATGTATGGAGGGGCAAGGGGATTAGAGGCAAAGTGAATTTTTTCTCTAGGTGATCAGCTAAGAAGTATCCTATACATTTTTTGGTCTAGAACAACTGGTTTATCCACTCATTTGTTCATTCAATAAGTATTTATTTTTGTGTTAACAGGTATTTATTAGGTGCTAGGGTTACTATAGTGAACAGGATCAAATCCCAGACCAGGAGCAGGAGAGAGAACAAGAGAGAAACAAACCAGCAAACAGGTGAGCAATGGAATATAACTTCAGGTCAGGTGAGAGGGAGGAGGAAAGTGAGTTAGAAACCTGGATGGAGTATAAGAGGCAACCTGATGAAACCCTAGGAGAGGGAGGCAGGGCAGAGGGAAGGAGAGCAGAGAGGAGAGGAGGCTAGATCTTGGAGGACTTTGATCTCTGCCGGCACACGGAAGTGACGGCATCTGATTTATGGCTTTGAACTCTCACTGGGGTGCTGCATCTCTTGTATGGTTTACGGGCTGTGTATCAGTTCTAGCAGAAAATCATTTTATTCTCAAAACAGTGATTGAATGGTCTCATGAGACTTTTCCTAAAGCTGTAAAAACCCCAGAATTCCAGAACTGCACGTTTGTAGTATTTATTTTTGACTGGGACTTGAAAAGGAAAAATAGGGCAGTTGCAAAGTAGTATATTAACCCAATAGTTCATAACTGATAGGGAAAAAAAGAGGGGGTATAGTTAAAATGCCAAGAGAACAATTATTCTGAGTTGATTTGCTTGCTATGTACTTGCTTTCTGTGGTCAGACTTTGTAGTGGTATTAGCAGTTTGTTACCCAGCTCTGTATCCGACTACATAGTGCAGTGAATGGGATGAGCGGCCTGGGAGATGACTGACTGGATTTGAAATTCATCTCTGCCTTACGGGGTTGTGTGAGCGTTAAATGAGATAATACATAGGAATCATTCCTGACATGACGTAAGTACTCAGGGAAAGCTAGCTATTATTGTTTCTGCTAAAGAAACTCTAAGCATGGAAAATTTTTACATTTCATATATGATAAATCAGATAGCTTATTTTACATCATTTGGCAGCTCAGGTGGAATCCAGAATATGGTGTTTTGGGAGTTAGCACCCATTATAGGGGTAACATTGTATATCATATATAATTATATATAAATATGATATTGTATATAAATATAATATATTACATATAACATATAAATCTCTTCTATATTACATAGGGTGCCCTACTCAGTCCTCATTGTTGAGAGTCCCAAGTCTGGGGCAGGTTTTATGAATGGAGGGTGGTAGGAAGGGATTTGTAGGGAAAGGGGAGGATTTCTATAAAGCAAAGAAATAAGAGCTAAATCAGAGAAACCCTGCAAATGAAATGAACAGGTTGGGGATGGGTGGGGGAAGGCTGTGGCTGCCAGTGGGGATGTCCCTGACCTTTGATTTTTAGACACTGTCCTCCCAATCTCTTTTTACCATCATTTCGACTGAGTTCACTAAAGGACATTTTAAAATATGAAATTTTAAATGTAATATTTAAATATAGAAGTCTCTGGGAAAATAGAATTGTCCTACAATATTTCGTTTTGTGTCAAATTTTCTAAGCATGCTTGTTCTATAGAAACAATAATACTTGTTTTATAACCATGGATGTGTGACTCAGTGTACTGCTTGCCTTTGAAAATGCTGGTGATTTAAGTAGCTGCTTCGGAATGGATTTCAGCTTGTATTTATCATTGGTATTAACCAATAGCATATAATCTTTTTCCTGAGAGGCTGTGATTTCTCTCCCTCATCTGAGGTACATAAGATTTCAAATAATTTAATTTGTAAATAGAAACAATAATCCTAAAAACATCCCTCATTGAAAGAGATAAAACCTTTTTCATGGGTTTCAGCTAGATATTCCCAGTGGCCTACTGCCTCTCTGATGGCATACTTCGATCAAAAAACCAAATCTCCTTACTATTTGTAAATCTCTTAACCCTTTAATCATGGATTGGCGGTGGGGAGGGAACCCCTCCATTTTGTGAATAAATTCAGTATCCTGGTTTTTTCTTATATTTCTCTTTCCCTTTACTCTTTTTCTTTTCTTTCTTTCTTTCTTTTTTTTTTTTTTTGTCATTTTGGTTTCTGACTGCAGAATGAGTTGGTTCCTCCAGAAGCCTGCATCCTGGGCCGTGTGGTGTAAACCCCCATGGATGGGTACCACTTGGTGCCTGAATGAGAAGGGGGTGAGGGGCTCAGATGATGCTCTGGGCATCCTCATCACCTGAGGGACCCTGGTTGTCACTGCCCTCAACAGTCACAAGGGGTTATGGGGGAGCAGTGTGTGGTCTGGATGCCTGCAGGGGGCATGCCAGACACTGTGACACAAGCTGGGAATTGAGGAGGACTCAGGAGCTGAGCCTTGAAGAAGGTGTGTGGGACAACTTTTACTTCAAATTTTTGAGTCCTCACCTATCTTTCTCAGACCTTCAACAACAAAATTCAGCTCTCTGTATTATGTGTTTAGACCAGGGGCCAGTGCAGGGTAATGCAGATCCTTCCATAGTGAGTTTAATTTTCATAGTGAGATATTTCTGTGGTGAGTTCAGTCAAATCATGAATCAGGTGATTGTCTCTCTCTTGCTAACCTGTTTCGTGCCCCATTTCTCACTGTTTCTCTTCTCATTTCCCTTGGGGAACAGTTTTTGTGATTAAGAAAGGAAAAACAATAAGAAGGCTCTAACCGTGCAGGAGGAGCCATGCCGTGGTGTCAGATGTGAGCTCACTTTGCTCTGTGACACTTGTTCTAAATACATACATGCTTTTGTTAGACTCTAGCACTGTTTCTCATTTTTGAGGAGAGGGACACTATTTGACACAGACTTTCAATGACAAGTAGTATTTTATACAGAAACTGCACTGAATAAAGGAAGATAGAGTTTTACTAGGACAGAGATAAAACTAGTCCGAAATGGTTTCTGCATCATGTTTATGCTGCTATTGCTTTTCAACTAACCTCTGAAGAATTTCATTCTGGATCAAGCAGAGGAAGGAGATGGAGAGCAGGAAAAATATTAGAAAGATAAAACAGGGAATTTGAGAGAATTTGTTTTTGAATAACAAATTAAGATTAAGAGTTAATCATTGTATAGTTTATAGTAGGAAAATAATAATTGTTTTACTGGTTTTGAGATTAAAAAATCCCTTAAGCCTAATTGCAATAATGACTTAATCTGTTTGTCAGTGTTTATTCATTATTCATTCTGTGCTCAGTATTACAGCTATCAGGAATGTGGCCATATTGGCCATGATCCCTAACCTAATTACAAGAACGGAGATAAAAACATTAATAAAGTTAAAAAAGTCAAAATCATTCTAATAACAGGAGACTGTTGCTGTAGGACTAGAAATTAAATCAGCCATAGGCAGACATATATCAAAACTCAAATCCCATGACTTGGTGGGTATTTGAGTGGGACATACTTTGAGAGGCTCTCTCTCTGAAAACTTTTTTGCAGATGAATAAATTAGATAAGGGAAAAGAGTCTGGAGCTCTTTTGAACTTTTCTTTCACCAAGTAGTCTTAGGATGGCATAGTTATCATTAAGGAATATGTTGTGTATTTCAGATTTAAGCGATAGGTCTGCTAAAATATAATTTGTGTGATGAATATTTTAGAAGCACTTAATTGCATTTGAAATACCTCTTTAGGGGGGCAGGATATCAGATAAAATTTTCACAGGCACCACCTCCGCATTTCCTTTGGTACAAAGATCTGTAGGTAGAGAAGCACAGGAGGGAAGGCCACCAGCAACTTTGGGCAAGGCCACAAAAGCACATCTTTCAGATGGAATTGTTGGCACTGCCCTATGAATTCTATTACTTAATTTCAATAGAGCAAAATAAATAAAAATAAACCTCCAGGCAAATGAATATTTCACTAGAAGTAGTATAGGTAAGAAAGATAAAATGGAATCTAGAATTCTGGCAGCCCTAGGTTAGGATTTGCTTTATCACTTATGAGCTGCAGTTAGTCCGAGCAACCTATTGATACTGTCTGTTTTCCCTCACTATAAATCCCTTGAAGGTAGAGATTCTGTCTTTAAAAATGTTTCTATGATTATAAATATAATTGATACTCATGGTAGAAAGATGGAAGAACAAAGTAGAAAATAAAAGTCACCCTTTATGTAAATACTTTAGCTCTGAACATTTTGTGACACACCTTTCAGATCTTTTCTTTCATGTGTATACATTTAATCAAAATTGTTATTATTTAATGTCCATGGCCTGGTTCTTTTTATCCCTATTTCCTGGTATATAGAGAAGTTTAATAAATGTATGTTAAATGAATAAATAGCCTTGAACTTCTTGGTCCTCATATCCACCCTAGAAAAAATGAGGTTATATAGTGTTCCAAGTTCTGAGGGTTGAATGAGATGCTGGATATGTAAGTCTCATTCACTGAGACATTGAATTACAGACACTCTGTAATTCAAAGTTGTTACTGCTATTATTTTTATTTCTCATTGAAAAGGGAGAGATATACTAAATAGTGTGATTCAGAGGATTTGAAATCACTCATGATGGCCTTTACTTACAGTTTGGAGGCAGGTAGTAAGAAAGTCTAATATAAAGTGTTTATAATGCCAGAGCATGGGAATGTGCTATGATGTCTAATACAGAAATGGGTTTGTTTTGGTAAAGCCTGTCACTGAAGTCAGGGATATGAAAAAAAATAGAGCTGGTTATGGAGTGTTTAACTCTGAGCGTGGTGACTTTTGCCTTAAGCTGTTCCTTAATAAGATACAACTTGGCCTCTAATAATAACATGTTTATGACTATGTGGTGTTAAGGATCTCAGGTCTTCTTTCTTTCTTGTAGGTCTCTTTGTATAAACCTGTTGTAGAACTGGATTGAGTATAGGAAATACCTTTAATGGAGCCAGAGGTAAATGTTCCTCCATGTTCTTGAGCCTCACTCATTGGAGGTACTAGTAGGATTGGAGCCATAGGTGAGCAGTTCCTTTGCAGAATGCTGTAGAGGAAGAAGGACCTCAGAAATCAACCAACTCAATAACTTAATTTTACACACAGTGAAATAAGGCCAAAAGAGATTATGTGAATTTCTCAAGGACACACAGCTAACTGGTGGCACAACCAGGCTTAGAACCAAAGGTTCCTGTAAAGCAGTAAAATATAGATGAAAGAATACAGGTTGGAGTCAGGCTGCTTTAGTTTGAATCCTGATTATGTCACTTAATAGGTATTTAGAGGGCTTTGAATCTCTCTGAACTTCATTTTCATCTGTAAAACCAGAATAAAATATCTAGGGCTGACATAGCAAATTATCACGAATTTGATGCCTTAAAACCAAAGAAATTTATTGTCTCACAATTTTGGGAGCCAGAAGTCCAAAATCAAGGTGTACTTGGGACTATGCTGTCTCTGAAGGGTCTATAGGGAAAGATCCTTCCATGCTTCTTCATAGCTTCTGGTTGTTGCTGGCAGTCCTTGGGTTTCCTAGGCATCGAGTGGCATCACTGCTGTTTCTGCCTTTGTTGCCACATGGTCTTTCCAGTGTGTGTCGGTTCTGTTTCTTTGTCTTCACATGACTTTGCTAGGACCTCAGTCATTGGACTTGGGGTTCACTCTAATCCAGTGGGACCTAATTTTAACTAATTACATCTGCAAAGACACTATTTCCAAACAAGGTCACATTCTGAACTTCTGGGTGGACCAAAAAATTTTGAGGGATGCTATTTAACCCAGCACACTAGTGTATAGCACTTTTGCCTGGATTAAGTAACACGTTGTTTACAAATTATCTAACAGGGTTGCTGGTACATATGTTAGTTCATATGTTAACTCAACAACAGTTAGTTCTCTTCTTTTCTTTCCAATTCCCAACTATGGCCATGTGGCCACTTGGCCATTGTAGAACTCCAGATACTGAACTCATTCTGTTTTCAGTCAGCATCTTTCTCCTTCGCAATTATTCTGGAATGTTCCCAGCCTTCTTCACTGGCTGGTTGTAACAGTTTTGGCCATCCGTTCTTTTATTGAGATTCTGCATTTTTGTAGCTTTTCTAGTTCTAGTTTTCAAAGAATTTTACCATAAATATAGTTGGAGAAAAAAACAATAAAGGGCTGCAGAATACAATATCAGCAAAGGGACTGCTTTTTATTTAATTAGCAAAAACAAAGAAGTACTCCAGTTTTGACAAGGAAACTGTGAAAAAGTAAGCTAATAATACCTTCGTTGGGGTCCTTTAAACTGTTATACCTTTTCCAAAAAATCAATAAAAACCTTTACTTTTGCTTTATTAATCCCAGAACTGGGAATTTATTCCAATCTGTTTTTTTTTTTTTTTAATTTTTTTTAAATTTATTTATTTGTCAGAGAGAGGGAGAGAGAGCGAGCAAGCACAGGCAGACAGAGTGGCAGGCAGAGGCAGAGGGAGAAGCAGGCTCCCTGCTGAGCAAGGAGCCCGATGTGGGACTCGATCCCAGGACGCTGGGATCATGACCTGAGCCGAAGGCAGCCGCTTAACCAACTGAGCCACCCAGGCATCCCTCCAATCTGTTTTAATATAGAAAATACCACAAACATTTATCAAAACGTGATTTATGATAGTAAGACTTGGGAAATGACATACATACCTAACAATTGTTTAGATAAACTAATGGGTTTCCCCATTGAAGGAACATTATACAGCTATTAAAATAGTTATAAATATTAAAAATATGACTTACTGTTAAGTGAGGAAAGAAATTAATAATTGCAAAGAGATTCATATGTGATTGTAATAACCACATGGAGTAATGTCAAAATGATTTTAATTTTTTCCATGTTATAAATTTTCTATAACTTAAAAATATTTCTATAGAATTTTAAATAGGAAAGTGATTATGTAAGGAGATAATCCATGTGGCTGAGTGACCTGGTAGATATTCCATTTCATCTTGGGTACTAGATAGAGGTGGTCATGCTTATAGCACTACTGTTGGATTATGTGGAGGCAAGTGTCTTTTCTCAAACAGACTAGGACAAACCAGTATTGTGGAGGAGTAGCTAGTCAGGGGATTCCTACCTGCGTTACCAGTGGTCTGGACTCCTGAGTAATGGGGCCAGTGACTAATCCCTGACCACAGACAAACAGGCCCCTCTAAGAAGAACTAAAGTAGATGGATGCTAATATTACTTGCATCAAGAAAAATCTAAAAAGTCAAAACAAAGATGTAACAACAAAAACAAATTGCAAAAATTTGTTGGTATGATTTTTAATTTTAATTTTAAAATTTTATTTTAAAATTTAAATTTTAAATTAAATTTAAAATTTAATTTTAAATTTTTTATTTATTATTAATATTAAAAAATATATATTTTATAATATATATTTTTATATATTATATTTTATATATATTTTGATATAAAATATTAAAAATTAATTAAAATAAATTTAAAATTAAATTAAATTTAAATTAAAATTTTAAAATTTAAAATTAAAATTTTAATTTTAAAATTAAAAATTAAAATTAAAGTGTTTTTAAAATTTAAAAATATTTTAATTTTGTTTTTGGTGAATATATAATAATCCTCCCCTACCCCAACAAGTAAGGAAAAAAATGAAAATATTATTGAGATGCATAAGTTTAAAGGTTATTGTAGATTACCTTGGACTTTGAATACAAATTTAATAGAGATGATAGAGCTTAATGATTTCTCTTTTTGATACTGGTTAGGTCAGAGAATTCATAACTCATTGTCCCAATTTTATTTCCTCATGTTATTAGTTAATTCTGGTCATTTACTTGCCAGGTATTTATTGATTCTTACTACAATCTTAGACTTGATTTCTTGTAAAGTGGGATATCTCATGTTACTTTTCCGAATTTCTGTTTATTGAGTTTCCTATTATAATAATTTTAAAAATACTTCAAAAATAAGGGAAACATGCATCATTAAGTTTAAATTCCATTGTATCTTCTCAAAGAAGTGTTTCTCAAATTTAATGTGTTCAGGAATCACCTGGGAAGATTAGTTAAAAAGGCAGTTTTCTAGGCCTTAACCCCAAAGGCTAGATGTAGAGCCTGGACATCTTTGAAAGGAGGAAAACAAAGGATTCTGCTACAGGTGGGCTATTGTTCATACCTTACAAAAGTGAAAAGTGAGCCAGATGAAAACATGTGCCCAGAAATATTTTCCTTAAATATTTGAGGTTAAACATTAAGTATTGCAATAAAAAAAACAAAACCAAAAACAATAAACAATGAAAATGAAAAGTATTAGAAAATTGGCATTGTTTACCAAAACACGGTTTTTCTTTTCCTTTTTTGGAGATATGTAAGAAAAGCTCATCACTAAGCTGTAGATGATGTCAACTCTTCTATTCCTAGCACATTTTGACACGTAATCTTTTTATTTCACAACAAACATGCTGAGGCAATGTTCCTTTTGTTTTAAGAGCTGATGATTGTCAGTTAATTATATCTCACATTGAAGAAAAGTTAATAATGAATGTATTCAGCTACAACTTGCATTTTCAGTATTATTATCACATATGAGTACATTTGAAAAACTCTAATATTAGAATCTAGATTCTCATAATGGAGTGTCTACTGTGAAAACCACTGTAATTGTGTTCCTTAAGACTGCATTATAAGATTCATCCATCCAGTGGTGCCTGAGCTATGAGATAATAATGCTTTTCTCGGTTAATGAGACACTTTCCTCAGTATGCTAGGTCTTTCCATTTTTCCTTCTTGAGGAAGCAGATGGCTGATTTATTTAAAAAATATCCTGCAAGAAAACGATATACAGATCAGTTAAGCCTCACCTTTTTTCATAGTTGTATTTATCTGCAGAATTATCTAACATAATAAAATGAGGTAGATCCTAAATTAAAGTTTGTTAAGACAATGTTTTTTAAACTTTGTATGCATAAGAATAACATACTATATATAATATGTTTATTAATATTAAGATTTATGGGCCTCCATACCAATTTAGTAAATCTTCAGTAAGGATTGAGAATTCACATTTTAACAAACATCTCAGCTTGTTAAACACTGTTGGACTGCCTTATATAGTTTGAGGAATTTCTTCTCTTGGGAAGAATTTCTTATTTTATAATTACCTTATTTTGTAAGATAGCTTAGGGTAGGTAATTTTGAGTGATATGCTTTAAAGCCATTGGAGGAACTTCCTTTTAACCTTAATTAAGGGGAGTTTAACAACATAAAAGAAGCATTGCAAAGTTTTCCAAACATGGATTTCATATTTGGATGGCTATTGAGAATAAATAAATCATTGTTGTATTTCCTTTTGGAAAGCCGTGTATTGGAAAGTCTGGCTTTTGGCAAGACTGCAAGTTATCAGGGTATCCAAAACCCTGAAGATAAGAGAACCAAAGGAGAAACCAGGTGTGACAGTGATCAGTGGCACTATGCCAGGCAGTGCTCTGAGCATCTTGCATGTATTAATGTAGTTAGCCTTATGAATATCCCATCAAGTAGGTATTATTATTTTGCTCATTTTACAAATGGGAAAACAGAGGCAGTGAGAAGTTAAGTAACTCACCCCCTTCCATAGCTTGTGAGAAACAGAGCCAGGATTGTTCTGAACCTGAGCAGTCTAACTTGGGGTCTGGGCCTGCACCACTGCACCATGCCACCAAGAAAGAGCTGGTTCTCTGGGCAACTCATTCAGCTTTCAACCAAATTAGGTGCTTTTTATATTAAGATAGGTACCTACAAAGGCAAAGCAATGAACTGCATGCCACTTGGAGCTTTTTGATCTATAGTTCCTGAAATTTCTAGAGAAAACCAACATGATAGAAAAATAAAAGTAACAGCAAAAGGCACTTACTTAAGTAGTTATTTTCTTGAATATTTGCTCTCAGAAGTAATAACTATAATCTTTTTGCTTGTCTGAGTGTTTTATTTCTCTTGGAGTCTGGAGTGTACAGGAAATTTAGCGATCCTTTGGCTCAACAGTAAGTGTTTCTCCAATTAATGAATGAAAGGTTGGGCTCATTTTGCACATCTACAAGGATGTTCTGTAGGTGGATCAGTCCAACAATTTGCTTAACTATCTTAGAATCATGAAGGTAACTTTAGAAGTGAGTTAAGTCTAGAGAGAGTACATAAGCAGATGTGGTCCCATGTCAACCTCAAGGGAGGGTTCATTGGGAAGACTGGGACCCCATGCCCAAGTGGGTTGAGCTGTGTGCCTGGCCTTCAACCTGAGATTCTAGGATGAGTGGAGGATGGCTGCCCCTAAAGTGGACTTTCTTTGTACCAGTGGTTTCTGTATTAGTTTTCTATTGCTGCAGTAACAATTTACCACAACTTAGTGGCTTGAAACAAAACTAATCTATAATCTTACAGCTCTGTGCATTGGAAGTTTGATGCAGATCTCACTGACCTAAAATCAAAGTGTCAGCAGTGCTATGTTCCTTTTTGGACATTCTAGGGGAGAATCCTCTTGCTTTTTCCAGCTTTTAGAGGCTGCCTGTGTACCTTGGCTTGTGACTCTCTTCATTTTCAAAGCCAGCAATGGCAGGTTGAGTTGTTTTTGCATTTTTACTCTGATTTCCTCTCTAATATCCCTCTTCCACTTTTAAGAACCTTTATGATTATGTTGGGCCCACTCAGATAATGGAAGGTGATCTTCCTTTTTTAAGGCCAGCTCATTAACAACTTTAATTCCATTTCAACCTTAAATTCCTCTTTGCCATGTAACCCAACATAGTCATGGGCTCTAGGGAGTCGGGCATGGACATGGACATGGATATTTTCCAGAGATCTTTATTCTACCTACCACAGCTTCCTAAGGAGTAAGGAGATTAGGGAGAATGGACATATTCCAGGATATAAGGCTTAGTCATCCAGGACTTGGATGGATCACTTGGAAGGAAAGGTTCCTGCTCTTGTTCTTGACAGTTGCAGATTCTGACAGATGCTGGTAGAGGGACTGTGAGCTGGTTGGCAGAGTGAAGAGGGAGAGACTGTCATACCTGGAAAGGCTGACAGATTTTTGTTGGCCGAGAATGCCTCACCTCCTATGCACTGACTTCATTGAGTTGTTTCTAATGATTTTAGAGAAAGGAGGTACTAAGGATTTTTCTCTTAGTAAGAGGAAAAAGCAAGTCCCTCACCAGCTCACACATAGGAGGACAGGTAGGGAGGAACGCTTATAGAGTAGGAATCCTAGGTCAAAGAGATAGAAACATGAGCCATATATGTCTTTGATTGAAACTGAGCCTGCTTACCTTTCCCCGCCCACTCATCTTTCCTACCTTCTTTCCTTCCTTCTAGTTTTCAAATCTGTGCTATTGATGTGTTTGGGAAGGTATTGTTACATAAGCACTGCTATTATCTAAACAGGTTATGTTTCTGTAGGATCAGAATTGGGCTCATTCTCACAGAAAACATCACTAATAATAAGAGCAAAATTTCAGCCACATTTTAAAACTTTTATTCTACCAATTAAGAGCTAAAGCATTAAGTGAACAAGAGCATGATTTGCAGAGTGGGGGAGGTAATACAGAAGTCATTTACGAAAATGATACAGTTGAGTGTTGGAGACCTTTGTTTTATAAGTTAAGTGGAAGTGGTATATTTGGATCCAAGAGAAGAATCACATGACCCCCTGAGTGAAAAGAAACCCACAAGTCATTAGTCATCTAGTTGATATTATTTAAGTCACACAAAATGCCGCCTGTATCTAGTTACAGGACTTTCCATTTGTTCTCCAAAGCAGACTAGACCTGCGTTAGGTCAGTTTATGTGCTTACCTAATTCCTCTTGTTTGGGTGTCTGCATGGACCGGAAGATCGAAGTGGTTGGGGACTTGCCTTCCACAAAGCGTAAGCTATTGGAAACAGTGCTTCGAACTGAGGCATCATGGGCCCCACAAGGGGAAGAGGAAGCCACAAACAGCATCAGAACATGAAAATATAGGTCATATCTGCCACCCTAGGCAAAGAGGGTGCGCCTTCTTGCCACCAAGAGCATGGGAAGGAGGCAGGGAGGACATACATTAAAAGACACATTGTTGGGGCGCCTGGGTGGCTCAGTGGGTTAAAGCCTCTGCCTTCGGCTCAGGCCCTGATCCCAGAGTTCTGGGATCGAGCCCCACATCGGGCTCTCTGCTCAACAGGGAGCCCACTTCCCTCTCTCTCTGCCTGCTTCTCTGCCTATTTGTGATCTCTGACTGTCAAATAAATAAATAATATCTTAAAAAAAAAAAAAGAAGATACATTGTTGTTGACTGCAAAGGGTTTCTACCTCTTTGTGTCTTTGTCACTTCTTTTTTTTTCTCCCAGTGGATGCACCTCTTAGGTCCTGTGGCGGGGGTGAGGGAGCAGTGGGTGGAGGAGATGCTGGTGTGGGGAGGTCGCCAACAGACTTCCTCTGGAGAACTGCATGGATTTTTCATGAGTTTTTGAAGGTCCCTTGTATAAAAAAAACAAAAACAAAACTTTAGTATGCAAAGCATTGAAACTTTAGCAAGTCTCTTGCCAAAATGGGCTTATTTGAGCATAAAGTAGAATGGCAAAGTTTAAAGGGAAAGTGAGTGGTAATCTGATGAAAATAAACAGAAATAGCCATTCAGCAACAAGAATGTCTTCTTAAATTCTCTTCTTTATTTACCTCAGTGCTTCCAATTTGTCTAGCTCTAGGTGTCTTAAAAAAGTGTGTTCCAAGAGGGGCTTTACCTAAGGGCACTCAGTGTTTACAAAGCAAGGAGATTTTTCTTGAATACTGGCACTCCGTCCTTTCCCCTAAAGTCCCACTTCTGCTATTTGAGTACTTTTTGCTTAACAATCACACAACATTAGGCTGCCTTTGCTCATGTGCCCTCCAACTCCATCTCTGTGTTTCCTTCCATCCAAGGCTCTGACTTTGGCCTTCCTCTGAGTCCTTCATACTCCCCACAGTGCCTCCCTGATAAATCGTCAAAGCCTTGCAGACTCATGCCCCATGCATGGAAGAAATCTGAAATAGATTATTATTTGTATCCATGGCAGTCCAAAACAGTAAATCCAGTTGATAGTACTCAATTTTTATTCATTTATTTATTTTGCAGGTTCCACCTGCTTTAGGTCCATCTGATCCAAATCAGAACTAGAGGTTGGCAAACTATGGCCCGAAGGTCAATTCCAGTTTATTGCCTATTATACAGAATTGTTTTTACATTTCCAAACAGTTGAAAAAAAATCAAAAGAAATATAATATTTTAAGATACATGAAAGTTATATGACATCCAAATTTTAGTGTCCAAAAATAAAGTTTTATTGGAACTCAGTTGCTCTCATTCATTATGTATTATCTAAAGCCGCTTTTATGCTATTTTGGCAAAATTGGCTTGCAAAGCCTGAAATATTTACTATCTGGTCCTTTACAGAAAAGTTTTGCTAACTCTTGCTTTAAATCCATTTTAAAATTTATGTATTAACTAGTCAGTTGTCCACTAGAGAGCAAGATTCTCAAGGGCAGATATGTTATTTTGATCATTATTACAACTTTGTTGGTTAACACACTGACAGACATGTAGCATTACCATTACTCACTAATATTTGTCTCAAAGATTTATAATGATATAGCTTACAGACAGCTTTCAGAAGCATACCTATTACATGACAACTGTTTGGGGAAGACTCACCAACAGGCAGGAGATGCATGCTTTTGCTCCCTAACATCTTCTTCCCTTATGCTTATTATAGAACATACATAATTAGCTTGTAGACTACTTTTAAACTGCTTTTTAAAATTTGGAACATATTGAGTTTTCTATAATTAGAGGTTTTGTTTTTAAAATTATGTACTCTTCTCAGAGGCTGCGTACTGGTTATCTATCACTGTATGCAAGCTACCATAAACCTGGTGATTGATTTCAAATAAGCATTATAGCTCATGTACCAGAAGGACTTGGTCCTCTTTTTGTGCCTAGCACAGCCACGGTTTGTGGTCCCAAGAAGCATCTGAAATGTGTAGCAGTTCCAAAACTTTGGATGCTGGATAAACTGACTGCCGTGTCTGCCTCTCCCCATAAGCTGAGAGAGTATCTCCATCTCATCATTTTCCTAAGGAACAGACTTAGGTATGCCCTAACAGGAGATGAAATAAAGAAGATCTATGTGCTGTTTTATTAGGATTGATGGCAAGGTCCGAACTGATATAACCTACCCTTGCTGGTTTTGTGGGTGTCATCAGCACTGACGAGACTGGGGAGAATGTCTGTCTGATCTATGACACCAGGGGTCGCTTTGTTGTTCATCGGATTACACCTGAGGAGGCCAAGTATAAGTTGTGTGAGAGAGCATCAATGTGAGAAGGATCAATGTGAGAAGTATAAGTTGTGCAGTGTGAGAAGGATCAGCGTGGGGACAAAACGAATCCCTCATCTGGTGACTCATGTTGGTCGTGCCATCCGCTGCCCTGATACCCTCATCCAGGTGAATGACACCATTCAGATTCATTTGGAGACTGGAAAGGTTGCTGATTTCATCAAGTTTGATACTGGTAATCTGTGTCTGATAAGTGGACATGTTAACTTGGGAAGAATCGGTGTGATCAGCAGCAGAGAGAGACACCCTGGTTCCTTTGATGTAAGTTCACATGAAAGATGCCAATGGTGACAGCTTTGCCACCCAGCTCTTCAACATTTTTGTTACTGGCAAAGGCAACAAACCATGGATTTCTCTTCCTGGTGGAAACTGTATCCATCTCATTGTTACTGCAGAGAGAGACAAGAGAGTGGTGGTCCAACAGAAGAGTGAGTAAAATGGCCCTTAGGTGATGTGATTGGAAGTCTTTATGCTTAATTAAAGATCATACAGCATGAAAAAAATACCAAAATAAGCATTATATCACATTTTATTAATTGGGAATTCAGGCAGGGGTTGGTTGGTTGATTTTCTCCTGCTCCATATAACATTTGTTGGGTTACTTAGAGGTATTCAGGTGGTGTCCAGGCTTCTCTAATGGGTCCAATGATGTTGATGGTTGGAAGGTAGGGCTCTATTGGGCCCCTTTCCTTTCCAAGTCATCCCAGGACCTCTCCAGCGAGGAGTTAGAATTCTAACATGGAAGCATTCTAGAGACTAGGTAGAAACTGCCAGTTCTCTTAGAGTCAGGGCCCAGAGCTCGCTGAGTGTCATTCCTGCCATGTTCTATTATCAAACAGTTGCCAGCCAGCCTAAACTGAAGGGGAAAGGAAAGAGACCCCATCTCTTAAAAGAAAGAGTGTCAAAGAATTTTTGATTCTTCTTGATCTGCCATAAGCTGCTTCTGGTTTGGTTTTGAACTTTAATAATTCCAGTTAAGTACAACAGCCCCTCCCAGTCCTCCTAACACATGATCTTTTTTCAGCTGTCTTTCAAGCTCTTATTTCCAAGCTCTGGAACTGTCAAGTTTCTCGGCAAGGAGAAGACTAGCTCAGAAGCCCAGGCATGGCAGAACTATGATGGATGGTTGCTGGGCACTGAATGCATTCCTTGGAAGGTGATTCAGTCCCAAAACAGTTCCCCCACCTCCTGAAGTACCTAAAATAGGAGCTAGGAGGTCTGCTGGCTCACTATGGACCCCAGCTGCTTGGGAGGGAAGTCCTAAACTACATTTCTATATACTTAATGATCTCTTACATAATATAGTTGGAAGATATGCTAGTGTCCTCTCCTCTCCCTTCCCTTCCCTTCCCTTCCCTCTTTCTTTCCTTTTCTCCCCCCTCTCTCTTCTTTCTCACTTTCTCTCTCTCTCTCCCTTTTTCCCTTTCTCTCTCTTTCCCTCTCTCCCTCCCTCCCTCTCTTTCTTTCTTTCTTCTTTGAGAAGAAAGACCAGTGCTGCTCCTCACTGGATAGAAATTGGTAGCTAAAGAGCACATAGACCAAAATAATGTCAGCTCAAAGCCTGGTTTTTCTCCTCTCAGCCATCTTCCATTTGTGTACCGTATTACTAGGGTGCTGTTCCTTTTTGCTATAAAGAAATTAGATTTGGCTTTCTAAAGATACCTTTGTTTAGACTAATTCTCTGACCCAAAGACTGGAAATCAGAGGGATGTAACCATTCAAAGGATATCTTCTGTGTATGACTGTATATGGGGGTGAAAAATGTCAGTAATTTCTCCAACAGAAATAATTTTTGGAGGATTTGCTTGGCTTGTATTACAGAGTTTTGAGAGAAAATCCAGTTTCTTGTAACATGCAGAAATGCATATGTAAACATACAAGATATAAATAATATTTAAATGCACCAACATTTTAATGGAGATGGAAGACATTTCATACAGTTCTATTTCCCTATCCATGGGAGCAGTCCAGCTGCTGAATTTTTTGACCTTTGAGATCAGCAGGGTTACAACCCTGCATAGGTTCACCAGATGAAGAATTTCCTCTGTCCTGGCTCTGGTTTGCTACCTGGTAATCCTTTTTCTGGAAGCCCTAAACAATACCCTACCAGAGCAGTTGCTTTCTCTATGTGCCATGTGAAGTATTCGTTTTCTCCTTTGGTGGCTGCTGACTGAGAGCCTCTGCACATTTCCTCTGGCGGGAGGACTCTTAGCAAACTCAGGCTGCTGTGGTTTGCACTGAGAAGCCTGCTCATGCCGCTGTCAATGACAGGCAGAAGCAACTTCCTTGTTCTTTAAAAAGTCACGTAGAGTCGTGGGGCTTGGTAGTAAATTTTCTGTGGGCACTGAAAAACCCCTGAAGTGTTCACGTAGAGAAAGGAAAGGGTCTCTCTTGGTGATAAAACTAGAATGACAGGCATCTTTTCCTTTTCTTTGTGGCACGGAGATGCACAGGAGAGGGGACTCTTTGGGTGCCTGGGTGGCGCAGTTGGTTAAGTAATTGCCTCCGGATCAGGTCATGATCCTGGAGTCCTGGGATCCAGTCCTGCATCTGGCTCCCTGCTCTTCAGGGAGTCTGCTTCTTCCGCTGACCTCTCTCCTCTCATGCTCTCTCTCTCTCTCTCATTCTTTCTCTCCCAAATAAATAAATAAAATCTTAAAAAAAAAAAAAAAAAAGAGAGAGGAGACTCTTCATGGCAAACCATAACTGAAAATTAAGAACACTGGTCTGTGGTTCCTATCGTTGTTGTTGTTGTTGTTGGTGGTGGTGGTGGTGTGTGTGTATGTGTGTATGTTTTGAGAGCCTTGAATATTCATTTGAGGCTGTACTTTTTGCGGCTAGTCTGGCCTAAAAGTAATTCATGTCCTAGTGATGAGTCCTTCTTTTGGCTAAAAGGGAAGCCTGTTCCATTATTACCAGATACTATAAAGACAGTGCAAATCTTAGAAAAGCATTTTGTGGTATAGTGGAGGGTTAGATATCTGTGAAATTATATCTGTGAAAAATATCTGTGGTAACACCTTTCCAGGAGGGTAGTTTTGGTGTTTGTTTTGAAGTGGTTTTCTATGAAACATTTTCTTTCCCTTGTTTCCCTATGGCAGGATTGACAGTTGTAGGTTACCTTCTTGGCATTTGTTTTTTATAGTCCTTAAGTTCCTTTTTCCCTAAAAAGTGTTATAGTTTGTGCCACTGGTGGATTCTCCTCACTAACTCACTGCTGAATTATTTGTCATAAGTATCGCTGTCCTTCAGTGTTGAGACTCTGGAAATCCCCACTGACATCCTTTCTTGCCAAATTTGTCTCTGGTTGCCCACAATATTTTCTCCCCTAATCTGGCCAGTCATCTCTGACTTATTTTAGCACATGCAGCATTTTAGAGTTTGACATAGCAGCACACTGCACAGATTTGAAAAGCTTTCTAGTGGAACAGTGACCATAAGTCACCTCAAAGAACAGTTGACGTTAGTTGGATATGGGAAGAAGGCTCTGGAGAACTAGATTTTTTCCCTTGGGCTGTAAGTTGTTCTGGAGCTAATCCGAAGCTGGTTAGCATCTTAAGGAGTTTTGTACACACTTCTGGTTCTCCAAGATATGTTGACAAGGTGACACTCTTTCCGTATGCCTGAGTGGCTCAGTTGGTTGAGCGTATGCCTTCCGGGCTCAAATCATGATCCCAGGGTCCTGGGATTGAGTCGTGTCTGGCCCCCTGCTCAGCAGGTAGCCTGCTTCTCCCGCTCCCTCTGCCACTCTGCCTGCTTGTGCTCTCTCTCGAATAAATAAATAAAATCTTAAAAACAAACAAAAACCTCCCATTCTCTACTATTGAAAAATTTTTTTGGAATTTTAGTATGTATATATTCATTCTAATATTAATAGGAAAACATATCTGATCCTTGGTTCTTATTTTGTAGTTAAGAGGAAATAAAAAAAAATGAATGCTTTTTGAGCACATGCTAGATGACAGACCAGACATAGGCACTTTATTTAGCCCATACTGGTGCCCATGAGAGCAAAAACCAGATAGTCACTGAGATGTCAAAACCCCATGGAGACGGAGGCTGGCTGAGCAAGCAATTAATAGCAAACTTGGGTCAAGGCATGGAAGAGACAAGACAGTTGTCGCCTGGATGCTGGCAACATCTCTTGGGTACATAATCTATATCAGTGATTTTCCCTTGTTTCTATTGGTTATTTTATTATTTTTTTAAGAGATTTTATTTATTTATTTGAGAGCAAAGAGAGAGAGAGCGAGAGAGAGCGAGCATGTGTAAGAGGAGGGGAGGGGCAGAGGGAGAAGGAGAAGCAGACTCCCCTCTGAGCAGGAAGCCAGATGTGGGGCTGGATCCCAGGACCAGGAATCATGACCTGAGCTGAAGGCAGAGGCTTAACCTACTGACCCACCCAAGTGCCCCTCTGTCGGTTACTTTATATCTTTCTGCTTCCTTATATCTTTCCTGAACCAGGTTTCCTTTGTTTGTGACCATGATGCCTTCCCAACTTTTTTTCAGGATCCTGATGTCTCTATCTGTCTTTCTCCAGGTAGCCTGATTATATTCCTGATTGTTTTTGTTTGTTTGTTTTTAGAATTTATACTTGTGAGTTCTTAACTTTGGATTAGGCTGAGTGTTCAGAGACAAATATTGCCCTTGATTCTTTTTGGCTTCTTGTGTCTCTACTTCTCACCATCCCAAACCACCACCTCTGTATTAAATTTGGGCAGCAGTTGTGCAAGAGTTTCACTGTCTGCCAGTGGCCGTGAATGTAAGCCTTATTTTAAATGTAAAGAAATTTTGAAATAAACATTGTTTTTTGCAAATTCTATCAAACACTTAAAACATTTGGGAATATTAGCATTAACTCTTAATTCAAAATGACATTTATAGGGACGCCTGGGTGGCTCAGTTGTTAAGCGGCTGCCTTTGGCTCAGGTCATGATCCCAGCGTCCTGGGATCGAGTTCCACATCGGGCTCCTTGCTCAGCAGGGAGCCTGCTTCTCCCTCTGCCTCTGCCTGCCACTCTGTCTGCCTGTGCTTGCTCTCTCTCTCTCCCTCTCTCTCTGACAAATAAATAACATTTAAAAAACTGACATTTATAGAATATATCCTGGTGTCGGGCAGTATGAGGTTTATTTAAATCTGGCATTCTGGGGCACCTGGGTGGCTCAGTGGTTTAAAGCCTCTGCCTTCGGCTCAGGTCATGATATCAGGGTCCTGGGATCGAGCCCCGCATCGGGCTCTCTGCTCAAGCGGGGAGTCTGCTTCCTCCTCTCTCTCTCTGTCTGCCTCTCTGCCTACTTGTGATCTCTGTCTGTCAAATAAATAAATAAGTAAAAATCTTTAAAATCTGGCATTTTATATATGCTTGGCCATTAATCCTTCCTAAAATTCAGTGACCATGATGATCCAACTGAAGGTTAAGCAAGTTTTCCATGTAATACCCTGGAAAACTTTTCAAATATAAAACATTTATAAACCTACAAGGAAATTATAAAAACACATATAAATTATACTTTAGGGGTTGATTAAAGGGCTATCTGAATAAAGATAGACGACAGCTTTGCTGTCTGCTGATAAGGCCTAAGATGATAGACTTAGCAAGGGTGTTTGCATTCTAATCAGTGACTTCTGAACACCTAAAGCACAAGGTTCAAAGGTTGGCCTCTGTTAGGGAACCCTTAGGTTGTATTTTAGGATTGTATTTCCTTGAATTGCAGCAAGTAACCTGGGCTTGGTCTTGACTCAGAGCTGTTCAGAAAGGTTGAAGAAAAACAGCAACTGTTTTTTTTTTTTTTTTTCTTATGGAAATGCCCAACCCAGGTCTGACCAGTAGCAACACCGAGTAACAAATAATGGAAAGCACGAGATAATTTATTATAAAATGCAAGAGTTATAACTCATAATAAACTTATGTTTATTATAATAAACTGCTTATGTTCAGCCTACTGGGCTCTCTTTGGGGTTTAAGGTCAGTGATGGCTTTTGGCTTTTAGAACTTGATGTCTGGTTCTGGAGAAGGATAATATGATTTTGGTGTAGGACAACTGGCAAGAATAGTTTGTTTTCTCTTTCAAGTCCAAGCATGAAGATAAGATTAAATATACTTCCTTGCCATTGTGCCTTGTTTAACTTTTAAGTTCTGTATTATCTATACTAAAAAATGCTGCTTTCTACTCTACCAACTTTCAACAAAATTTGAAGCAGAATCCAGAAGTATTATCCAGTCAAAGTCTCAGGTTGACCATGGCGTCCTGAGAGCTTCCTTATGGAGAAAGGCAGATTACGCCTCCAACACTGCCTTGCGTAAGGAATATTGAAATGTTTATCACTTTATTTTTCCGTGGAATTGTGCCAAACGCCCTCTACTCTATCTGAGTAGGGAAACTAGATTTCCTCACTTTATACTACCTCGTTGACTGTATGTATATGTGCATGTGTTTCCAGTCTCACAAATGTGAACTTTTCTGTTTTGCTTACTAACACAGCAGAACTGTGAAGATCAGTGATTTCTGTGACAGTTCCTGGCCGTTCAGCTCTTTGCTCCTCAAAGGAGAGAATGGGTATCGGTGTTCGCGGCGGTATCTCCCTGTGGTTTCATCTTTTATAGTTTGGCATAGTTTATTGATTTTTGTTGGCTACTTTCAGAATGGTAATTTTAAGCTTCAAAGGCGCAGATGTCTAGCCCTTTATTGACAGACATTTTGAGGACTAGAGGCACACTGAGTAAGCTGACACCAAAGTCCTGCTAGAAGTGTTCTGTCCAAAAGCCAACCACTCCCGGGCTCGGGAACATTGGGCTCTTGCTAATACCCTTTCCTTAGGGCAGTAGAAGACTTGGATTACAATTCCAAGCTAAAATTTTTACTTTGGGAATTTTGTGCACACTCGGGCACTTCTGTTCACATAGTACCTGTCTACCACATGGCAGCTCCCAACTGTTTGCTTCACATAAATCCCTGTTTGGAGCATTAAGGTGGACCTTGTCTATTTAACAACACATATTCTTCTCCTAACATGTTACCTCCTTTGCCTACAAAATTCCCAGATTCCATGTGGCAATTCACACCTGTCTCAGTCTGGTAGAAGTGTAACACTATTGCTTACCTTTAAGTACCTGATGGTCAAAACAGACAGCTCTCTTTTGCTGAGCCAAAGCTTTTCCTTGTTTTTACATTTGCCCCCTGAAGTCCTATTTTAACCCTTTCTTCACCTTAGAGATCCTCACATATATCTTACAGGAGAAATTCGGGCAAAATACCTTGCTAAAGCTGTGGCAAGATAAAAAAAAACGTGAGTTGCCTTTCTCTGGCCCTGTTGTTCATTGACCCACAGGAGTGTTATTCTGCGTCTCCTAATCCTTTGGCCCTGGGACTCTACAGCAGACATTGCCTTTGCATTTTATAGGTTTCCCAAATGTTGCAGAATTTGACCTCAGCTTTACCATCACCGGGGAAGTAAATTGAATAAAAACATTTCACATCGGGAGTCTACTAAAATTGCCAGCTCTCTAAATGCAGATTCATCTTTTTAATTCTGCAATATGATTGCTCTAACAAACACAAAAATCACAACAAAATACAAGAAATAACTTCCCTGCCTTATTTCAGATGGACAGAGTTGTTGAAATCTGCTCAGTCTATGTACAGGCAGCACTGTATTTGGGAGCCAATATCGCTTACTAGTTTTTAGTACTAAATATAATTTAATTCTCAAGAATAAAAAATCTAAACTATTTATATATATGTACATATATATTACATATTATATATAATATATACATAAGTTATACATATAATTACATATGGAATGATTGTCATTAGCATCCTCTTTAATATTTGTGAAACATCTATTAAATGTATACTGACAGGCGTTTAGGCATGGTGGGGAATGCAACAAATTATATAAATCTGTAGTGTGTCCTCAAGGGCCTTGACTTTGAGTTAGGCAGACAGATACATTATTTATCAAGATGTAAAAACTATCCAGTTAGGATACTATGAGTACCAAATGTCTGGAAAAGGCTGTAAGTGCTACTGAAATTCATGCCATGCTTGTGGAGGTCAGTGCTCTGAAGGTCTTGCAGAGAAGCAGTCCTCATGTGTCTGAATGGAATGATTGAAGGGTCGGGCGTGGTGGTTGCAGAAGAAAACCCTGAAGCGCAGAGGTCTGAGCCAGGTGGATGAATGGGAATATGACTGTCTGAGATTTTTCTTTCCAGAGAAGCGAGAAGAAAATGGATGACATAGATGAAAGAAAGCAGCATAGGAAGAGAACTTCTAGTCTTGACCGTGAGTTGTGTGACTTCGGGTAAGTCCCTTTCTGTCTTGTTATTCAGTTGCTGTATTTTTACATGAAGTCTGGTCCATTCTTTGAAATGGACCTTTTATCTTTGAGATAAGAGATTAGCTGGAAAAGTCTAAGGAATTTATTTATGAAACAGGGACTATATAGATTACTTGCTGCTCAGTTTAAAATAATCAAACATCATCATTCTGATGTACTGTCAGTTTATAATCATGATTGGAGGATAGCTTTGGTAAATGGCCAAATGCAGTGAAATACAATGCATAA
Organism: Mellivora capensis; assembly: GCA_004024625.1. Taxonomy (NCBI): domain Eukaryota; kingdom Metazoa; phylum Chordata; class Mammalia; order Carnivora; family Mustelidae; genus Mellivora; species Mellivora capensis. The sequence goes on along the minus strand of PISX010013872.1, from coordinate 8,736 downwards.
AACTGGGTAAGGTTAATGACAACAGCTCTTAGGTAGTTGCAGAAATGTTTGAGGGTTTAATCAATGAAGTGACAGGATCTAAAGTTTAAATTTATAATTTAGTTATCTTCTGAAGGTGCAAAGCTCATGTTCTTATTATGATACAGTGAGTTCCCTAGCCTGTAGCTTCATCCTGGGTTTTCAGTTCCACAAGAGATTTAAGAGTGTTAGATTTCAGTAATGACAGCTCATTAAACATCCCCGATTCCCCCCTGAGTGAACTAGAATCCAATTCAAAATAGGCTGCAGTGAGAGTGGCTTAAAGAAAATAGAAATGTACAGTACTGGCCAAAGTAGGCAGTGCACACCTACGATAGTTTATACCATATAGAGAATGAGGAGAGGTCTGAAAATACACTTGAGAGGAAATGGATATGTGAGGAGGGTCTTGGAGGACAGACATACGAATCATGACCATAATTCAACTCAGTGGGAACCTGAAAAATGTGACAGATAAAACTCAAGGATCTCAATTCTGCTTTAAAGGTAAAGGGAAGTAGAACAAGGATCATGGCACTGGGAACGGTATGACTAAGTGATCAGTTCTCACCTTTGGTTCACACAAAAAAGTTTATCTTGCTTCCCACTGCTACCCCACCCCAACATGCACATATTCTAGGTAAACTGAATGAAATTTTTTATTGCTTTTTATTATGGAGGTCAGTTGTCCCAGGCCAAGAAAATAACCTACCTTAAAACTGTTGTTAAATGCACAAAAAGGGATGTAAATATGAAGTTAGGTCTAAACTCTCCACTAGTTAGAGAATCTAAATGAGAATAATAATGAAATCATCCCTTTGCCTATGAGAATGAGGAAAAATAATCATGTGTCAGATGGTGTTGGTCCCCTGCTGTTACCCCTATGAGTGGCCCCAGAGTTTGCCTGCAAATACTTCTTAGACATGCCAACATTTTCCTGTGTCTTTCTTGGATGGTATTCCCTGGAGGCAGGAACACACGCAGATCAGATGGAGAGTAAATGAAAGATTGACCCTTGGAGTCACCCTCCCTCAACCACTGAGGATTAAATCTTGAGGAATAAATACTCTCTTGCCTTTTTTTGGAGATAATTCTAAGTTGCGTTCCATGCATCCTCTCTGAAGATCTCCAGAATGATCGAGACCCAGTTGCTCATGGAATAAGGTGATCAACACATTCCAGATTTTTGGGGGACTATCTCAGTTTTAATATGCAAAAGTCCTGTGTCATGGGAACCTTCTTAATTCCACATGAATTAGGCTATTTCACCATTCTAGCATACAGGTAGCTGGCTAGTCTATGTACTCTTTATTGGTCTCTTTCCTTCCTTGTCTCACTTCCTCATTCCCTCACAGTGATTCCTGGCAAATTGTCTTCCAACTACTGCATACTTAGAATTATGAATTTTTCCCCAGTGTCTTTTATCTGCCCTAGTTTCTAAGTTGTTAGGTAGCCTTGTTTTGCTCAGCACAGTCTGTCCAGAGACTCATAGTGCATGAAGGACAGTTCATACTCAATAAATATTGGCTGAATGAATGGACTCTATATTATTAACCAAGCAGATTTTATAGACATTATTTGCTTTTGCATGTCAGTACCAGCTTATTTGTTCCTCCTGAGTTTTTATTGATATCTACTAGCCACATTGATCAAGCTGTAGGTGATTGGAAATAACTTTATAGAAATGATGTATTACTCAAGTCTTTTACATCTTTTGGTCATCATGCTATTATTTTTTTTTAAGATTTTGTTTATTTATTTATTTATTATGAGAGAAGGAGAGCATGTGTAAGATGAGGGAGGAGAAGGGCTAGGGAGGGTGGGAGAGGAGGAGATAATTTCAAGTAGACTCCACATTGAACATGGAGCCTGACACAGGGTTCACTCAATCACCATGATTGACCCATCTGGGTCAAATCATGTCAGGGTCATGGGTCAAAACCAAGTCAGATGCTTAAGCAACTGAGCCACTCAGGTGCTCCTGTCATCATGCTAATATGCATCCCAATACAAAAATTTAAGAAAATAAAAATGGAATAATGACAAAAGTAACATGTAAGTAGTCTTATCTAGACCAAGTGGGGTATGGTGTATGTGTTCTTATTTAATCCTTTGAGTAACCTTGCCATTTAATATAATTATTCCCAGTTTACAGAAAATTGGAGCTTAGGATTCTTTCCTCATAATCAGACACCCAAGCAGGGGCCATGATTTTCACCACCAACCCCCTTTCTTTCTTATTGCATTATGGGATTCACTGTAACAAGCCTGCAGATACTCTCCCAAGCCCATGCATACTCAGAATTCTATGGAAGCAAATTCTGTAGACAAAAGACACAGTCACAGTGGGTTGACTCTTCTTGGTAGTTTTTCCACTGCATTCAAAAAGAAGCTATTCAATCCCAGTGCCAGTAATATCTTTTGCCATAGTCTTCCTCTCAAACACTTGAGAGACTTCAAATGTTTGTCATTGAGCATCATATAATTTCCTGATGAAATGAAACAAAACGAAACAAATGCCAGAGGCTTAGGTATACGTTTATAGTTGATTTTAATTTCTTGTTTTCCTTGTAATTATGATTTTCCTTAGTTTGCTTATGAAATCCATAATGAGTATTTGAAATATGTTTTCTATCCTTGTGACATTTTTCATCTTAAAAAAGCAAGCAATCATATGTAAGACAATAGTATCAACAGATAATTTTTCTTATTAATTACTGATTAGATCACTTATGTGCTTAAATTTGGTTACAACACACCTTTTATACTGGTAAATGTCAGATAGAAAGAGAATATGTAGCTAAAATTCTCTGAATTCTCTGGCTGCCAATACTGATTGTGGACTTTAAGAAAAAAATGATGAAGAATGTTTCAGATGTTCATGTCTAAATGCACTGCATTTCTATTTCAATTTTAAGGGTTATGTGCAATCATTAAAAAAAATATAAAGGGATTTCCTTCATAATCCTTCTGTACCACCCTGACCACCACTTCTGCCCCTAAGTCATCTCCCTCCCAGTAGTAACCATGCTAATAGTCTGAGGGATGTGTGTGTATGTATTTCCAGAAAGAAAGAGGAAAATAACATACATAAAGCACAATACATATGTCTTTTAAATTTTATTTTCTTTGCTTATTGGTATATCATAAATGCCTTTCCTTAGCAGTAAATATAGACCAAACTCCTGCTTAATAGTTTCATTGTGTTTTATAGAATGCTTACACTGTCACTTATTATTCTATTGACAGATATTTTGACTAATATATTAACAGGTATCTCCAATATTTCCCTGCCATATAGTCCTCCACAGATAACACCTCATATTTATATCTTTGTGCTTCTGTGTGGATTACTACAGGAGAGAGTCTTAGAAGACGAATACTTGGTACAAAGGATATGTGCTATCCAACTGTTGACAGCCTGTTCAATTACCTCTCAAAGCCTGTGCACATATATGTTCCTACCACATACACTGTGGGTCTGATTACTTCCTTATCCCCTCACAGGCATAAATACTATGAACTGGATTTGCTTGGATTCCTGTACAAGCAGGTCCTGAGACAAATATGTGCAGAGGAAAAAAACAAACAAACCCAACAACTGAAACACTGAAAAAAAAGCAATTCATAATTTCAAGCAGAGTGTGGATAGTTGGAATTCATTGGTTCTTTTTCTCCTGCAAGCGTTTTGATTGTATCTTTAAACCATGGACTTATTCAGACACTAAAATTAATAAAGCTTTCTTCTTGCTCTACAGTTTTCTATGAGTGATTGCCTCCAACTTTGGGCTGTCAGGGAAGATTTCATGGAGGAGTACTTTTGAGTTGATCTTTGAAGCATGGCTAAGATTTCTCTTGGGAGAGAAGAGAGCCATGACTCTTGCAGATCCTAACAGATCTAACAGATCCTCTAATCCCCAAATCTGGCCTCAAATCTGTTGCAATGCCCCAAATTCTCATTTTTAGGATTATGGTTTCAATTTAAGACATAGAGGGCATGCTTGGAAAGATATTCATAAAATTGGTAATGATAGTTGGGTTAGCGACAAAGGTAACACCACTTTACTATGAATTCACTCAGTGGAGTTAAGTTAAAAGATTATAGATATTTCTTAGATGTCAAAGACGAAAGAGGGAATGGGCTGAAGCAGTGGTCCTTGGCCTAGAATTCCGGAACTCACTGGAATCTAAGAACTTTAGGATCCATTGGTATGATGATGATGATGATGACGAAGATGGTGATGATGTCAGTGTTTTCAGGAGCAGCAAAAGCAGCAACAAAAGTGACAACCAAAAAATTAGAATTCATTCAGTGCTTTCCTTGGAGCTTTGTTTTATGTACATTAATTCAGTTCATCCTCACCACACCTTGTGGAGTTGATTTTATTATTCTTATTTTATAGATGAGGGAACTGAGACTTGAAGAGGTAAAGTCATTTGTTGAAGATCACCAGATAGTAAGTTGGCAGAACCAGGATCTGAATTCTATTAGAACTAGGATCTGAATTCTATTAGAACTAGGATCTGAATTCTATTAGAATGCCTCCAAAACCCTTGACTTTAAGACATCAGATCACCAAAGTGACAACCAAAACAAACATACTTGACATCACATCTTTATGTACATTCAAGAGGAGGATCAGTCCAAATAAGGGGAAGACAATGGCAGAGCCATGACTCTGGTCCTCAGGTAGCATCTAGCTAAACAAATTAATTTCTTCAAAATTAATTTGGCACTGATTCTCTCATACCTTGTTTATCTGTGTGAGGGTGTAAACAGTGACTGGCAAGAACAGGACAAACAGATGGAGGCAGTGTTGGAGTCATGTGGCCGACATGTGGCAGTGGTTCTACAGGGACATCAGGAGTTCTTGGAAAAGATACGCTTTCCGCTCATAAAATCACAATGGGATCAGATGATAAATCTTTCCGGGCAGTCTCCTTGTCTTCCCTGTTTTTAGAAAGTCTGGCTCTTAAAAAAAAATTCTGAAAGAAATCCTGATACTTTATTCTTATAATCCTTCCAGAAGAAATAGCCATAATTCCCATTCTTTACTATAATTAGCCAAATAACAAAATGTTGTTAGCCTGTCTTATCTATATGTCTTTGTTGCAATTTGAAGTTGTCCAGTCTAGTAAAAATAGAAAATTGTTCTTATTATCTCTATAATCTCTCTCTCTATATATAAAATACTTGAAAAAAAATGAAATCCTATCTCTATTTTTCTAAATAACTCACATTCTTTGGCCCTTGCCTGTGGGCCTGATTTCTAACTCTTTAATCATATATCTATCTATGATATTCCTGGAATACTTGTTATAAATACAAATTCCTGGGCCTTGCTCCTCAAGCATCCTCAGAGGGATAGGGTTCTGGGAATATGCAGTTTTTACAATATTCCAGGCAGACACTTAACGACTGAACCACCCAGGCACCCCAGCTGTGACAATTCTTAAAAGAGAGCCAGATTTTTAAAAAAGTTTCCCATTTGTAAAGTGTTTGGTCTAAGTCAGTTCTCTTTTGGGCATGATATTCTGTATATTTTCTAGCATTGCTGAGCTAAAAGTGGAAAGGTTGAGGTGTGGAAGAAACAGTAGATTCATAGACTATCAAATGATCCCTCAGCTTTCTGCGTAGGAGCGAACAGAAAGAATGCCTCAGAGTAGAGGGTCATTTGGACCAATTCCACTGAAACTGCTTATTTTCATGATGCTACAGTCTTGGTTTAGATTTGATGTCTTTTCTGTATTCTAAGTACCAACAATTCAAGCTACAACAACAGTTCTGGAGATCTTTATCCAACTTGGTACGAAGTTTCAAGATCATGGTGTATTGGGGCTCTGAGCTGTATTGATTAAAGATCCTGATTAAAGGTACCCAAGAGGTCAGGAAAGCTGACTCTACTTCCTGTTATTATTTTTTTCTCACTTAAAACGACTTTTTTTAAAGGTTTCTTTTACTCTGAGCATTTTCATACTTTGAGCTTGATAATTTGAAGACCTAAATAATTCTTGTACATTGAACATCATATGTGACACATTCTGAGCATACAGCAAGGAACTATTTTTTTTAAATTTCTTTTCAGTGTAACAGAATTCGTTGTTTATGCACCACACCCAGTGCTCCATGCAATACGTGCCCTCTATAATGCCCACCACCTGGCTCCCCCAACCTCCCACCCCCTGCCCCTTCAAAACCCTCAGATTGTTTTTCAGAGTCCATAGTCTCACATGGTTCATCTCCCCTTCCAATTTCCCTCAACTCCCTTCTCCTCTCCATCTCCCCATGTCCTCCATGTTATTTGTTATGCTCCAAAAAATAAGTGAAACCATATAATAATTGACTCTCTCTGCTTGACTTATTTCACTCGGCATAATCTCTTCCAGTCCCATCCATGTTGCTACAAAAGTTGGGTATTCATCCTTTCTGATGGAGGCATAATACTCCATAGTGTATATGGATCACATCTTCCTTATCCATTCGTCAGTTGAAGGGCATCTTGGTTCTTTCCACAGCTTGGCGACCGTGGCCATTGCTGCTATAAACATTAGGGTACAGATGGCCCTTCTTTTCACTACATCTGTATCTTTGGGGCAAATACCCAGTAGTGCAATTGCAGGGTCATAGGGAAACTCTATTTTTAATTTCTTAAGGAATCTCCACACTGTTTTCCAAAGTGGCTGCACCAACTTGCATTCTCACCAACAGTGTAAGACGGTTCCCCATTCTCCACATCCTCTCCAACACACATTGTTTCCTGTATTGCTAATTTTGGCCATTCTAACTGGTGTTAGGTGGTATCTCAATGTGGTTTTAATTTGAATCTCCCTGATGGCTAGGGATGATGAACATTTTTTCATGTGTCTGATAGCCATTTGTATGTCTTCATTGGAGAAGTGTCTGTTCATGTCGCCTGCTCATTTTTTTGACATGATTATCTGTTTTGTGTATGTTGAGTTTGAGAAGTTCTTTATAGATCCTGAATATCAACCTTTTGTCTGTACTGTCATTTGCAAATATCTTCTCCCATTCCATGGGTTGCTTCTGTTTTCTTGGCCATTTCCTTTGCTATGCAGAAGCTTTTGATCTTGATGAAGTCCCAAAACTTCATTTTTGTTTTGTTTCCTTTGCCTTTGGAGACATATCTTGAAAGAAGTCAGCAAGGAACTATTAAAGCACTTTGTAGGGATTCTGCCCTATGGATTCAGGCAGGGAGAGTTTATTGTCCAGGCACTAGTGAGTACAGAAGAAAATCAACTCTACATGGCCAGCAGGGATCCTTATTGGTCTAGAAGCCTTCACTGTGCTTGAAATCATTCTCAGAGTCATCTTCCCCACTTACTGGGGGAACTTGTTCCCTCAGCCAGGCTGCACAGGGCAGGGCCCTGAAGACATACACTGTTCATGTTCCTACTAGATGATATTGGAGGTCAGGGCTCTGTATGGAATCTGTTTTTCAGGAGAAGTGCTAGAATGGGAACTAACTTATAAGGGAATCAGAAGCATAATTCTTCTAGATGTATCACCACAGGTGAGAGGGGATATTCAGAGAGACCCCATAGGACTACTGTGGGGCCATCTGGAATAGATGAGCTAAATATACATATATATCAATACTTGAATTAATTTAAGGAGGAGCCTAGTAAGAACAATAAAATACTAAAAACACTATGCTGTGCTGACTGCTGTCTCTCTTCAAGTCGGTGATGGCCCCTGGCACTACATTCCCCTTTGCTATGAACACGATATGCTAATCATGGCCAAAGTTACTGAAATCTACCATATGGTAGCCTTTGTTAAGCCTCACAACAATCCCTATTTGTAGGTTCCTGCTATTTTTCCTCTTTTACAGATGGGAAATTGAAGATAAGCATATTAAGTCTTCTAAGATCACATAGCCAACAGTGGTGGGCCTGATTCTGATCCAGGCTGTCCAACTTTAGAAGTTATGCTCGTAACTACAATATATGCAGTCTTCTTAGGGAGAAGAATTGGGGAAACATGCAAGCAAGTAAATGTGAGTAGATCTAAATTGTTTTTGTAGGGGATTAGTTAAGAAATGTTAATTATTTAAGATGTTCAAGGCTCTAAAAGCTGAAGAACCCTTCCAGAATCTTTTATTTGCAACTAGGAAGAGTAAGTTGCATTGCCAATTGCTCCCCATTGCTTCACTTTTCCAGGGCTAAACAGGCAAAATTTATTTATTTGATTCCAAGAAGATTAGAATTACCCAAGACATTTTGTTTTTCCGTATTACTTGGCATTTTGCCAAGTTCCACCTAATCTTTGTGTATACTGTGTCTTGGCTCTGGCTGGGTATTGTTTGTTGAGGTAAGAAGTGGGTTGTAGACAAACACACTTTATTACTGAAATGTCCTAATGCCTGTGCCTGAGAGCATCATCTATGATGATGCCTTGACTGGTTTCCTCAGTGAACGCTCCAATATTCTTCAGACTCAGGAATCCATTTATTCTTTCCCTCATTCTGCATACTTGTCATTGGCTCTGGACAGGTGTTTGCCTTTCCTTGATCATATATTTCCTGTTTAGGTATGATAAAATTACTGCTTGCATTTCCTCTTTAGCCCCTGAAACTTAAAATTAGTCTGTTAGAACAGTGTTTACATTTCCTGTTTGTTTGTTTTTCTCCTTAAATCAACTTTGTATAATTATACATTTAGATTTTGCCCAGTGGTTAGGGCTGTGTGACATCTACC
>PISX010013871.1:0-54997 GCA_004024625.1 Mellivora capensis | reverse complement strand
AAAAAAAAAAAAAAGAAGCCATAGAACAAAATAAGTATCCATAAGTCCATACTGATATCAATAAATGACTAAGTTAATAAATAAGGGAAGGGAAACAGAAAAATGCAATTAATAAATGTAGGAGTGAAGAAAACAGAATAATCAGTTGACAAGCAGCACAGCAAAGTTGTTGCAGGCATGATCTGTTTCTAGATGCTAAAATTAGTGCGCAAGAGTTCTAAGAAAAACTGGATATTTGCATAGTCTCAAAGTACCTCTACACAAGACCATTAGGAATTACAAAGGGAAAAATATTCTGTTACTGTACAGAAATCTGGCAGACACCATCTTTTTATTTTTTAATATTATTTATTTATTGGAGAGAGAAAGTGAGAGTAGGAGCGAGGGGTGGGGCAGAGGGAGAAGCAGACTCCCCTCCAGGCAGGGAGCCTGACAACATGGGGCTCTAACCCAGGATCTAGAGAACGTGACCTGAGCTGATAAGGTGACCAACTGAGCCGCCCAGGAGCCCTGGCAGATGCCATCTTAACCAAGTGATCAAGGTTAACATCACCGGTAACAAGACACGCTGACATCATACCGCCTGGAAGAGGCTCTGAAAAGGGCACAACATCACTTTCATGGTATTCTTCCTAAAAAGCGTAACTTCAGCCTACTTATAAGGAAGTGTCAGACAGACTCAAACTGATAGGCATTCTACAAAAATCACTGAACAGTGCTCTTCGAAAGTATCAAGGTTGTGAAAGACCAAGAAAGACTGAGGACTTGTTATGGAGTGCAGGACACTAAGGAGACAGAGCAACTAAACGCAGTAAGGGATTCTGAGTAGACCTTGGGAGGGAAAAATGTGAAATTTGAATAAGTGATATAGTTCCGTTAATAGTAGCAATGACAATTTCTTAGTAGTGATCATTGTACTGTGGTTATGTAAGATGTTAACACTGGGGAAGGTAGGTGTAGGGCATGTGTCAATTCTGTACTAGTTTTGTAGTTTTTCTGAAAACTTGAAATAATTTCAAATAAAAAGTCAGAAATCTAATTGGCTTTTAGAAACACCATTAATAAATTAAGCACCTACAAATGGGAAGAAAAAGAAATCCAAAGATTTCTAAAAATACTTTTCTATTTCTTATACTTCATGTATGTAGTTCTTAAAGGAAATTTATCTTTGTAAAGCTGTAACAAAAAAGAAATTTTGACTGTGGGTTTAATTAAAAGTTTTGGTTACTATAGGAAGTAAATATAAATAACTTTAAAACTTTAATATTGGCTATGTAATTGCACACAAAAAGAGCATGCAATATTCCTAATTGAGATGTCTCTTTGGACAAATTAAACTGATTTAATGATTTTGATTTAAAAGCCGTTTTATGTCTTCTCCCTGACTTACACCATGTAAAACTGTTAACACAATATTCTACTTTATGAAAGTCTTTTCTCATGAAAAACTTGATTGATTTGAATTTCCTAAATTTCCTCCACTGGTTGTGCTGGTCAAATAAACTAACATTACTTTATATTCATAAAATGGCAAAATAATGTGTTCAACTAAGTTACTTGTTAATATGTAATGTCCTCCTAAAAAGAGATTAATTTTTATGATTCTACAAATGACTTATGTGTCAACTTAAATTATAGTTTCTGGATCCTGAGTTAATTTTCAGTCCTTAAGCCAAAGTAAATTTGCATTAACTAATAAATAATCTTTGGACAACATAATTTTAATATACCTGTGCTCTTTAATTCTTTACACAGTAGCATCAATCACTGATTTAAAAGGATGTCCAAATGTCTTTGGGTTAAAAATACTTGTTTTTGTAATGGACCTTCTTTGTCACCCAAGTTAACACTTGAGAGTAATCTTCCTTTACATCTCTCACTTAGATTCCTGACTAGAATGTAAAACATGTGTGTAACTTGAGATTTTTGAGGTGTGGACGCTGGACAGACAAGTAATTAAAATAATACGTGATATCAGGAAGCCCATAGTAATTGGAGATTTGGGGGAACAAATTTTGTCTTTTGCCTCCTTAGAGTATCAAACTCCTAGAATATGAACATCAAAAGTGTCTCTCCCTGAAAACAGGTGCATGTACCCTGGTACTGGGAGGAAGGTGGTACAGCATTTATGGGAAGGTGTTTGGCAATATTTATTCTAACTGGTTTATTGGGTGTGCTAGTCATAGTGGGGTGCAAGCTGCAGGGGGGAAAAAAACCATGATATTTATTCATGACACTAACTTTCTTCCATGCTATGCTGAATCCCCATTCTCTCCACTCTAATGAAATCTTGGGTAGATGCAATAGCTTTTCTAGCTATTCTAACAGGTTTGGTCCAGTTTCTCCCCAACCTCTGGCTCAGTCTCGACTCAGGCTCAGAAACCTGAAGCTCAGGATGGAATCTTGGTCAGCTTTTCGCCATTTCCTTCTTGTTCTTTTCCTCTATTTCCTCCTGACTCACTCTGTGACCTCTGGCTCCCTGAGGGTTGGTGCTGGGAGACCAAGAGAAGCAAAGGTTGGAAAAGGTCTTCAGTGGCCAGCATCCAAATGCTTGTCCTTTTATGGGATGATTTTGGAGTTCGTTGGAGACAAACATTCACCTGACCGTGCCTGACCCCTCCAACACACTCTCCTGCTGACAATTTGTGACGCTCACACTCAGACTCTGCTTCCTTTCCCATGCCAATGTCCCCAACCTGTTCTTGGTGGGCTCCTTGGGAATCCCAGCTCTCCTCCATAGGGCCTGCATCAGGCCACAGGAAGCACACACCTTTGCCCCATGGCTGGAGGAGGTATAGCTGCTCCCACGCAGCCCACAGAGGCAGCTTTGGCACTGATCATGGCCTTAGGATGTTCACACAGCAGTAACTTGGGCACTAGTCCCTCCATCCCCCAAATTCCACAGGAAACACAACAAACTCTCTGAGCGACTCTTATTATTAACCCCTCATTTAGGTTAAACTAGAAGGGCAACAAGCCCTGGAAAGGAGAAAGAGCACAGTGCTGACAACTCTCCATTCTCCCACTCTCTAAAGAACCTTTCTCCTAACCTTTGCCCCTCCAGGAATTCCTGGCCTTGTCTTATGTACCTTGGGGGCAGAGGCGAGGTGAGGCTGGAGAGAGAGAACTGGTACAGGTACCCCTTGCTTTTTGAAAGTTCATATGACAACACCTCACTTTTATGAAAGACCTACATTAGTACTTGTTTTCACTAAATGACAGAAATAGGTGGTCTGTCACTTAGTTTGATCTTTGGGACCTCTGCTGAAAATCTGAAACAACTGGAAAAGTCACATCTAATATCCTATTACTATATGAAAATTAAAATACACATTTCCTTGAGCAGAACAATTCTAGTTCTATGCATTTAACTTATAGATATATGTGTATATAGAGAAAGGCATATACAAAGATATCCATTATAGAGGCGCCTGGCTGGCTCAGTAAATAGAACATGTGACTCTTGATCTCAGGGTTATGAGTTCAAGTTCCACATTGGGCATAGAAATTGCTTTTTTTTGTTTTTGTTTTTTAATATATTATTTATTTATTTATTTGACAGACAGAGATCACAAGTAAGCAGAGAGGCTGGCAGAAAGAGAAGGGGAAGCAGGCTCCCTGCTAAGCAGAGAGCCTGATGCGGGGCTTGATCCCAGGACCCTGAGACCATAGGCAGAGACTTTAACCCACTGAGCCACCCAGGCGCCCCTAGAAATTACTTAAAAAAAAAAAAAAGATATTCTCAGGGTGCCTATGTGGCACAGTCAGTTAAGCATCTGCCTTTGGCTCAGGTCATGATCCCGGGGTCCTAGGATCGAGCCCTATGTCGGGCTCTCGGCTTCTCCCTCTCCTTCTGCCACTCTCCTTGATTGTGGTTCTCTCTCTCTTTCTCAAATAAATAAATAATTAAAATCTTTTTTTTAGAAAAGATATTCACTATAGCTCTATTTATAAAATCAAGAGTTCTGAAACAATGTGACTGTCTATTGATAGAGAATATATTATAGTACATCCATTCAATGGAATACTATGTAGGCATTAAAAAGAAAGAGGTTGGGGCGCCTGGGTGGCTCAGTGGGTTAAAGCCTCTGCCTTCGGCTCAGGTCATGATCCCAGTGTCCTGGGATCGAGCCCCGCATTGGGCTCTGCTCAGCATGGAGCCTGCTTCCTCCTCTCTCTGCCTGCTTCTCTGCCTATCTGTGATCTCTGTCAAATAAATAAATAAAATCTTAAAAAAAAAAAAAAAAGAAAAGAAAGAGGAGGGGCGCCCGGGTGGCCCAGTTGGTTGAGCATCTGCCTTTGGTTTGGGTTGTGATCTCAGGGTTCTAGGATTGAGGCAGGCGAGGATATCTCCAATCAGCAGAGTCTGCTTCTCCCTCTCATTCTCCTGTGCTCTCTCTCTCAAATAAATAAATAAGATCTTTAAGAAAATAAAAAATAATAAAAATTTAAAAATAATAATAAAAAGGAGGCAGCTTTAGCTCTGTGAGGGCTGCCCACATGCCATCCAGACTGAGGAAGACTCAGACACCTTGGGGCCATTGGGGCCACGGCCACATCAGCAAGCACTGGAAGCCGGAGGAGGCCAGAGTAATGTTGGGGACACGCATCATCACATGATCAACTTCGACAAATACCACCCAGGTTACTCTGGAAACGTTGGTATGAGGCATGAGCACTTAAAGAAGAACCAGAGCTTCTGCCCCTCTGTCAACCTTGACAAATGGCAGATCTCCATCAGTGAGCAGACACGGGTAAATGCCGCCAGAAACAAGCCCAGACCTGCTCTTATCCCTGATGTGGTGCACTCAGGCTACTACGAAGTTTTGGGAAAGGGAAATCTCCTCAAACAGCCTGTCATTGTGAAGGCCAAGTTCTTAAGGCTAGGGTTGGGGAGTGCTGGGTCCTGGTATTTTGAAGGTCCGTGGAGGGAGGTTCATTAAATGTTAACAAGGGAAACAAACAAACAAAAACAGAAAAAAAAATACAGAAACAGGCAGCTTTAACTTACAATACAGTATCATCTCCAAGATAGATCTTAAGTGGAAAAAGCAAGAGAGTAACATGTAAAAATTTGTGCCACAAAAAGCCCGTGTATATGTGTGTATGTGGTAAACATATAGAATATCACTGAAAAGATAAATTAGAATTTGGTACCAGAGTTTGTTACTGAAAGGGGAAAATAGGGAGTAAGTAAAAAAGTGATTTAACTTTCACTGTATATAGTTTATGTTTTCATTTTTTTACCATGTATACCTAGTTCCCTTTTAACATATAAATTAATATCTTCCCCCTCCTGTCCCTTGTTAAGCTATCCTTTGAAGTCTCTGCACTCTATTTAAGAGGAGAGCTTTTTGCTTGTGATCTTGTTTATTTTCCTACCCTCTCAACCTAAGCCAGGTAATATGGAAAGAAGCCTCAATGTCCACTTCTCCCCTCTGTCTAAAAGCTTAGGTTCTAGGACAATTATAATCAACCCAGTTGGTGGGTTCCCTTGGTGTCTCCCAGAGTTCTACAGATTTGCGTATGCCTAAATTTTCCCCTCTCCCCATACTTTATTACTCCAGAAGGCAAAGAGAAGGAAAGAAAGTAGAGAAGTTCCTTATAATCTCTTGCCCCAAGGGTATCTAACTCTCAACTCTCCAGGCCTGGGTCATTGTCCATTGGTAACTTTATTGTAGGTTCTTGCTGTCAGAATAACCCTTTCTTCCTCTCCCTCAGAAGGAAGTTAGAGGATGGAGGAATAGATGATAAGCCAATTGTTGGTTCTAGTCCTGGCTCTGTCTTGTGTTAGTGATGATCCCTCATTGTGGCTGTAATAATAGCACATTGTCACAGAAACGCTCCCTGGGCCAGGCAATATGCCAGGTGGCTTACACACATTACTCATCCAATCTTCACATTGACCCCATGAAATAGGCACATTATCCATTCTGTTTTATGGATAAGTTGATGACCTTGCCCAGGGTCATTACAAGTCAAATGTCTGAAATCGTTCCCCGAGCTCTCTTATACTCTCATCCCTTGTTTGTATGACATAGTGTTTCTGGGCTAAGCAGGAAAGTCCCAGATCTAATCATCGGGAGGACCCTGGTGACAGAAAAGGGAGACAAGGGCCAGGCTTTAGGGGTCATAGCATGAAAGCCTTGGCATCATCCAGGCTGGAAAGGGCGGGGGAAAACCATAACAGCTCAGCCTCAACTTCGTGCCTCTGACACTCCCTTATGCTCTTCTGATTCTCAGCTTGGAATGCCACCTTGGCTTACTTCAATTTGTCTCAGAAGCTTTTTCTTCCATTTCCCACAAGGTCTGCTGCGGATCTCCCACAGCCTCTTCAAGTCCTCCACCTCCCCACCTCGAGGGCCCTACCCTCATGTGTACGCCTCAGCTTTGCTGTGATATTTGAGGCAGGCCCTTGTGAAATGCCTCGGTTCCTCCTCCCCTGAACTTCTCTGTGAATTTCTCGGATTCCCCAGACAGAATTAGGTACTCCTTCCTCTATGACATTGGGCATCTCTCGTGTATATGGAAGACCCTAGAGATCATTCTTTACATCACCGTGAATTCTTTGTCTTCATCAGCTGCTGAGATATAGCTGAGGGCTGGGACAAGGCCATGTTTATCATTCTGTCATGGGCAAATTAGCACGGGGCTCCATACCCAGCACAGCCTCCAGAGTTGTGGTAGGATTTTGTGCAGCGTTAAGGCTCTATAATACACGGGTCTTAGAAGGATCATTCTGGTAGCAACGTGGAGGGTGAAATGAGAGGAGATGAGAGACAAGAGCAGCTAAAAAGCCGTAACTCGGGCCCCAAACACCTGGGATCTGATTAGGGCAGTGAAATGAGGGGGAGGGGTGGAGGGTAGATACAGGAGACTGGAAACACTGACAACTCGTGGGATTAATTTGATTTTGAAGGTAAGGGAGGTGGAGATTTCTATATCGATACCATGGGCCCTGGTTGGGGCATCGGATGGATAGACTAAGAAAAAGTAAATTGACAATAAGATATCAAGTTCTGCTTTAGCAGGTTGATTTTGAAGTTAACTGTTCAGTAGAAAATTTGCTATCTGGATTTACAACAGGAGAGAGGTTTCGGTTAATATACTTGAAAGTCACCAGTATCTGCACAAGTCATCCTATCAGTAAGAATTTTAAGCCCGAAGAAAAAGTCATGAAGAAGGAAGAAATGACAGTATTTGATGGGGAAAAAAATGAGGCCCTTAGGAAAGAGTTTTCTGTTGTCTCTCTCCATTATTAGATGGTCTGCCATTCCTACCCGGCTCTGGCATAAATCATCTAAAACAATGTGAAATGGGTGCCTCCCACGTTAAACAGTTCTTCAGGGACCCAGTGCGACTGCCTTCGCTGGACAGGAAATGCGAGACAGTCACCCAGAGCCCTAGTGAAAAAGGCATTTGTCACTAAGGCTCAGAGAGTCTCCTTCACAAAAGGAAGGAAGCTAGATTCTGATAAATCGAGTAAGCACTAACACTGAAAAGGTTTTTTTCTGGCTATACATGTGAAGAAAAAGAAAGTATGTTTTAAATAAATCCTGGCAGACGGTGTGGGTACTTTGCAACAATAATACAATACAGCAGCCAGCAGGTTGTCCCAGACACTTTGTGTACCCTGGGCTGTAACAAGCTTTAAAATTTACTCAAATAACTTAAATTCCAGTCTTAGCATATCTTTGTAAAATTAGGTCCATCATTCAGAAGTTGCTGGAACGGACGTTTCCCATTTGTGAGTGTTACCTTGGTTCTGGTACAAAGAAGGTTCAAAGAGTATTTGGCCTTGGCCAGAATGGGCCACCACCAGCAACAAAATGCCTGTGATATTTTCTTGCATGCACAGCACAGAACACCTGAATTTACAGACTCTGAAGATAAGGAAGTAGAAGAGCTTTGGGAAAACAAGGCCCATACTCGTTTGCATCTCTACACTTATATCCATTTATCTCTCCAACCTCCACAAAGGGAAGTCATCAGTTAAGAGGAAAAGGATCCTGACCAGCTAAGAAAACTCTTAAAATTGCAGAACTTTGAAGCACAGGGAAATCATGAGGTCGCGGTCTGTCTTTGTTATGAATCATGGATGAACTACTGAAAATCAAATGATCTCTTGAAACTGTAAAGAGTTAAGGACAAACTAATTGAGGAGAACTTACTTAGAAGTTTTAAGCAGCCAACATGCATGACCTTAATTTTATTACTATAATGTCAGTAGACAAAGCAGCAAAACTTGAAGAAAGGGGAACTTGATGCACCAACAGATGATGACTTTGGTGGAAGGCAGTATGTGACAACTAAAGGGTATCGTTAAATTATTGTGAGAATTTCAGAAGCAGATCATTTTACTAGCATAACAGAATAAGCAACAATGCTTGGATAGAAATGGCAAATATGCTGGACTGACGCTCCAAGAACTGTTATTTCTTTTTAAATTACAAGTTTCTCAGGATGCCTGGGTGGCTCAGTAGGTTAAGCGTCTGCCTTCGGCTCACGTCATGATCCCAGGGTCCTGGGATTGAGTCCTGCATCAGGCTCCCTGCACAGTAGTGAGCCTGCTTCTCCCTCTGGGCCTGCCTCTCTCCCTTCTTGTTCTCACTCTCTCTGTGAAATAAATAAGTACAGCCTTAAAAATAAATAAATAAATTATAAGATTTCGTCTCATGCAAAACAGTTCAAGTATTCTTAGAGCCAGACAACACCCCTGCCACACAGCACACATCCAGCCTGAGCAGCTGATATTTTCCTACAAAAGAGGTCTACAAGCCTGAGATGCCTCCAGCTTATAACATTCTGTATACACAGAGAATGGCTTTTGGTATGTTTTTCTAAAACATACATACAAAAAAAAAAAGAAAAGAAAAAAAAGGGATAAAATTAAGCATATTGCTTTGCAACTCAATTACTTACATGGTAGTAACCATAAATTACTAAAGCTTTTATCCAAGTTGCCTGATTTCAAGCTTTGTTACAAAGCTGTGATCACCAAGACAGCACGGTACTGGCACAAAAACAGACACAAAGACCAATGGAACAGAGTAGAGAGCTCAGATATGGGCCCTCAACTCTATGGTCAAATAATTTTTGACAAAGCAGGAAAAAATATCCAGTGGAAAAAAGACAGTCTCTTCAATAAATGGTGCTGGAAAAATTGGACAGCTATGTGTAGAAAAATGAAACTCGACCATTCTCTTACACCATACACAGAGATAAACTAAAAATGGATGAAAGACCTCAGTGTAAGACAGGAATCCATCAAAATCCTGGAGGAGAACATAGGCAGTAACCTCTTTGACATCAGCCACAGCAACTTATTTCAAGACATGTCTTCAAAGGCAAAGGAAACAAAAGCAAAAATGAACTTTTGAGACTTCATCAAGATAAAAAGCTTCTGCACAGCAAAGGAAACAGTCAACAAAAGAGAGAGGTAACCCACAGAATGGGAGAAGATATTCGCAAATGACATTACAAAGGGCTGATGCCCAAGATCGATAAAGGACTTCTCAAACTCAACATCCAAAAAACAGAAAATGGGCAGAAGACACGAACAGACACTTCTCCAATGAAGACATATAAATGGCTAGCAGACCCATGAAAAGATGTTCATCATCATTGGCCATCAGGGAAATTCAAATCAAAACCACATTGAGGGGTGCCTGGGTGGCTCAGTGGGTTAAAGCCTCTGCCTTCAGCTCAGGTCATGATCTCAGGGTCCTGGGATCAAGCCCCACATGGACCTTTCTGCTCAGCAGGGAGCCTGCTTCCCCCTCTCTCTCTGCCTGCTTGTGATCTCTCTCAATCTCTCTGTCAAATAAATAAAATTAAAAAAACAAAAACAAACAAACAAACAAAAAACCCACATTGTGATACCACCTAACACCAGTTAGAATGGCAAAAAGGCAGGAAACAACAAATGTTGGAGAGGATGTGGAGAAAGGGGAACACTCTTACACTGTTGGTGAGAATGCAAGTTGGTGCAGCCACTTTGGAAAACAGTGTGGAGATTCCTCAAAAAATTAAAAGTAGAGCTACCCTATGACCTGGCAATAGCACTACTGGGTATTTACCCCAAAGATACAGATGTATTGAAAAGAAGGGCCACATGTACCCCAATGTTCATAGCAGCAATGGCCACAATTGCCAAACTGTGGAAAGAGCCAAGATGCCCTTCAAGAGAGGAATGCATAAAGAAGATATGGTCTGTATATACACTGGAATATTACACAGCCTTCAGAAAGGATAAATACTCAATTTTTGTATCAACATGGACAGGACTGGAGATTATGCTGAGTGAAATAAGTCAAGCAGAGAAAATCAATTATCATATGGTTTCACTTACTTGTGGAGCATAAGGAGTAACATGGAGGAAATTAGAAGAAGGAAAGGAAAAGTGAATCAGGGCAAATTGGAGGGGGAGACAAACCATAAAAGACTGTGGACACTAAGAAACAAACTGAGGGCTTTAGAGGGGAGGGGGGTGGGGGGATGGGTTAGCCTGGTGGTGGGTATTAAGGAGGGTACAATTGCATGGAGCACTGGGTGTTGTACATAAACAATGAATCTTGGAATACTGCATCAAAAATAATGATGTATTTTATGGCGACTAACATAACACAAGAAAAAATACTTTTATCCACTGTTATGTGTTCAGGTTGTTTCTGTATTCTGTTATTGTGACAATGCTGCAGTGAATATCCTTGTATACATATATCCATGCTACTGGAGGATAAGTTCCAAGAACAGAGATTATGAGTCATATTTAGTCATATATATTATGACACAAAATAATTGAGTAATATTTACTTTACATTCTTTAAGGATTCTGCATTTGAAGTATTATTTGTTTCTATAAGAACTTTGCTGCTATGAATATAAGAGGTTTTATTTCACTCGCCCCCATACCTTGGTTTTGATTAATAAAGAATTACACAAACTTTCTACTAGTGTGCTCAAAAAATATATAAAATGTATATTTTGATTTCACATTTCTTTAAGAAGTATTTTTAAAAAAACAAGACTATTAAAACAATGATGGAGTATGATCTGTCGTTTGGTATTAAGCTTTTAGTGTATTATGTTTTATAATTTTAAATGTAAAAAAAGGAAAAATAACAGCTTTAGTTATAGATGCATTTATTAAATAATTCTCCAGTGAGGACTTGTAATAAACTCTAATACCTCCCAATTGAGGATCTCAAATGTTTTTCTCTAACTTCAATTTTCCAAAGCTATACATAGGTAATTTAAAATTAAGTAAATAAAAAAAGTAAGTCAGTTTAGGGGAGATACAGATCCAGAATTACTGGTGTTTAGGTTTAAACAAAAGCTGACATTATACAAATATTGTTGACTGTCTTCAACACAATATTGAAGTTAGTTTCAGTGATTAAAGCATATTATCCTGTAGTAAATCCAAAAAAATACCTCTATTTACATTTACAAAAAGATGGCTTTTCTAGCAGTACCTTTGAAGGGAGATGCTGAAGAAATCATGGAAGTGGGCAGGCATATGAATACGACAGTATAAAAATATTCAGTTGCTTAAATTAATCTTTCCTTGCACAGGAAAGGCAAAAGTGAAATCATGTAATTTCATGCATAAATTTCAATAAGTAAGATTGAGGGGCTAAACTTTTAAATGGAAGAAATTACAATAAAAGTTTAACTTTTAAAATATTCAAAATTTCTATATGTCAAAAACCCATAAATAATAAAACAGTCTGATATTGGTAGAGAAATAGAACAGTATAACCATCAGAACAGAGAGTCAGGAAACAGACCCAAGTGTATATGGGAAACTAATAAATGATTAAAGTAGCATTTTAAATCAGTGAGGCAGGAATGGATTCTTTGGGGAAACTGACCACTGAATGGAAAAATCAATAGAGTTAGACCCTTACCTCACATCATATGTACAAATAAGTCCAAATGGATTAAATATTTAAATATGAAAAAAATCATAGACGTGCTAGGTCAAAATATAGGAAAATATTTTTATAATCTTCACATGGGCAAGGAATTTCTAAGTATAAACTGAACTCCCAAAATTACAAAAGAAAGATGTATAGATCTGATTGTAACAAAATTTAAAACTGGTACATATTAGAAAATAGGCACAGTGAAAAGACAAATGACCAACTGCTGACAAATGTAAATGTTAGCTACTGTTACTATGTAGGAAAGTCATTATCATTAGTGCTCACAGCATGTTAAAAGGAGATAAGACAAGTTGGTTAAGCATCTGACTCTTGATTTCAGCTCAGTCATAATCTCAGGGTTATGAGATCCACCCCTGCATGGAGTTCTGTGGCAGGAATTTACTTGAAATTCTCTCCCTCTTCTTCTGCCCCTTCCTGTCATGCATGTATACTCTCTCTCTCTGAAACAAAATAAATAAATCTTTAAAAAAGCAGGTGCGGGGGGGAGGTAAGACATGCAAAATCATTCCAGTTTCCGTGCACACATATTTGCCAGGTGTATGCTAAATGCTGGTCATGGTCCAAGGTGCTAGTCATACATACCTTGTTAAGTCTTTGGACATTATGGTGAGGGCAGTAGGGTAAAGCATTTTCAAAGGGTTCAGGGAGGTTCATGCTTGGATTTGAATTTTGGAACAATCATGCTGGCTATAGTGTGGAGAGCCAACTGGAGGGTTGTTAGGTAAGTAGATTTGAAGATTGGAAAACTGATTGAGAGGCTATGACAATAACCCTGGTGGTGATGACAGGGGTTTATATGGGGCTAAGTATGGGATGTGGGGGTGATGAGAGAAGAATGCTGTGTGCTGTTTAGATGGTAAACTAGACAAGACCTTGTAGATTGCTTTTGGGGGGTTGATGTAGACACAGGAAGAAAATACATTGCACAAGTTTCTGGCTTAAGCAACTGGGAGAAAATAGTGCCACTTTACTGAGATGAAGAAGCCAGGTGGAGGAGGTGAGGGTAGAGGGAAGATAACAAATTTGGTTGCTGATCTGCTGAGTTTTAGGTTATGTGGGACATCCAAGTGGAGAGGTCCAGAGTATCGCTTAGTAGAGAAATCTGGGCTAGACAGTGATAGATCTCGTGTCTCAGGTTTCAGCACCAGGGAGAATAGATTTAGTCCTATTATCATTACTTCCCAAGTCTCATTTGGTCAGATCTACCATCTACATGATTATAGGAATTCTATTCTCCTCTAATAACTTAGTCTCCAAGAATTTTCAGGAACTCTCATGGGATGTTTCTAAGCATCCGAGAATTGAACCTATCCTCAATTTTCAAGGTTAGAACTGTTCTCCTTACCCACCCATGGCACACATATGGTTGGCTGAATATGGAATTTGCAACACACAATGCTGGAAAAACCAGGAACACCAAGGAACACTGCAACACTGTCCACGCTTGGGTTGTGATAGGGGTATTTGAGTGTGTCTGTTTCAGTGCTCACTGCCTCTCTCTCTTGCAGCACATACACTCTGGAAAGGTGATCAGATAAGGAGGAGGTCCAGGGGCGCCTGGGTGGCTCAGTGGGTTAAGCCTCTGCCTTCGGCTCAGGTCATGATCCCAGGGTCCTGGGATCGAGCCCCACATCGGGCTCTCTGCTCGGCAGGGAGACTGCTTCCCCCTCTCTCTCTATGCCTGCCTCTCTGCCTACTTGTGATCCCTCTATCTGTCAAATAAATAAATAAAATATTAAAAAGAAAAGAGGAGGTCCAGTATCATCCTGCTCCTCTTTGCCTAACTCCATCCTATACAGTGAATTCTTCTCTGTCTTCTTCGATGTCTGTCCCAGCAACCTGCCTCCTCGGGAGCCTCCTCCAGCCATCAAACATTTTTCTGTATATCTGAATCACAGAGCCCTTCCACCCTTATGGAAATAAATGGCTTCAAGTCAATAGGGGAAGAAATGTCATTCAATCTCCCTCACCTGCAACATCTGAGTTCCAGTTGTTGCCAAGACAAGATTCTGGTTTGTATTTAGTATGTCAATGCCTTCATCTAAGTCGGAGTCCTGCTTAAAAAATTAGGAGCCTAGGGGTAGCTGGGTGGCTCAGTCAATTAAACATCTGCCTTTGGCTCAGGTCATGATCCTGGGGTCATGATCTTGGGGTCCTGGGACCAAGCCCTGAGAGGGGCTCTCTGCTCAGTGGGGAGTCTGCTTCTCTTTCTTCTTCTGCCCCTCACCCCGATCATGCTCTCTCTCTCGCTCTCTCCCAAACAAATAAATAAATAAATCTTTAAAAAATTAGGAGCCTCCAAAAGTCTCATTCGAGACCTTCCACATTCTGGCAGGGAACTATGTTTACAACTGTGCATCCATTTCACACCCACCTGCTGATCAGCCTTTCTTCACTAATGTGCCTCAGACTCTGAATGTGTCTGTAGTCATGGACAGCATCGTTCTCTTGTGTCCTTCCTCTGAAAGCCATAAGTAGAGTCAAACACTCCCATTTCATAGGCCTATACCACTTAGTTTGAACTTTGGCATTGCCCTTATCATTTATTCATGCTGCAAATATTCTTTGAGCAAAATTATTAAGGGCAATTAGCATAGTGGTCAAGAACACTGCAGTAAGATTGCCTGGGTCCACAGTCTGATTTTGCCACTTTTTAGTTGTGTAAATTCTGGCAAATTCTTCATCTCTCCATGCCTCCATTTCCTGGTAAAATATGGGGATATGTAAAAATGAGGATAATGAAACACTTCCCTTTGGGGGTTATTATGAGAATTAAATCAATTCATTCAGGCAAAGTACTTAGAGTGGTACCCACACAAATAAGTACTAAGTAAGTTTTAGTTATTTTTATATATTTTATGTTTAAGATACAGCATAACACCTGCTACACTAAATTGCCTCTCGGTCACTTTCTCTGGGTCAGCACAGAGGACAAATACAAAAGCTTAACATCTGCCTCTGCTTGTTCTGAACCTGACATGCTTTCTTGAAGAATCCTTTGACACCTTCATTTTTAACAATTTTTATCCTGCAGAGAATTGTCCCAGAATGAGCTGAACACTTTTTTTTTTGGTCCTGACTGCATCAACTTTTTCTGGCTTCACTTCTCATTGAATGATAATTATTTGAAACTTGTTATGTGCCAGGGCTCTGCTAGGACTAGATATGCCATAAATGCAAAATGTATGTGATTCTGTTCTCAACAATAGTTAAGGGAGATAGGCATCAAATAAATATAAAAACAATTGCACAAATACATGTATAATAACAATGCAATCGTAAGTTCTCGAAGCAACAGGGTAAAAAGGAAGCAAAACAAGGAACATCTAATTTACATTAGGTGGTTAGCTAAGATCCATTTAAATTTTTTAAATGTATTTTTTAAAGATTTTATTTATTTACTTATTTGAGAGAGAGCGAGAGTGAGAGAGCACAGGCAAGGGCAGAGTGGCAGAGGGAATGGGAGAAGCCGGCTCCTCACTGAGCAGGAAGCTCACCAAGGGGCTGGATCCCAGGACCCTGGGATCATGACCTGAGCCTAAGCAGATGCTTAACTGACTAATCACTCAGGCACCCCAAAGATTTATTTATTTATTTTGGAGAGAGAGAGAGAGAGAGAGAAAGGGAGGGGGGCAGAGGGAGAGAAAGAATCTGAAGCAGACTCCCCACTGAGTGCGGAGGCTAACACAGGGCTCAATCCCACAACCCTGAAATGATGACTGACCTGAGCTGAAATCAAGAGTTGGATACTTAACCAACGGAGCCACCCAGGTGCCCCAGCGAGGATCTGAGGATCTACTTAAAGAAGTGATGTTTAGGGACGCCTGGGTGGCTCAGTTGGTTGGGCGGCTGTCTTCGGCTCAGGTCATGATCCCAGCGTCCTGGGATCAAGTCCCACATCGGGCTCCTTGCTCGGCGGGGAGCCTGCTTCTCCCTCTGCCTCTGCCTGACACTCTGTCTGCCTGTGCTCGCTCACACACTCTCTCTCTCTCTGACAAATAAATAAATTTAAAAAAATAAAGAAAGAAAGAAGTGATGTTTAATAAGAAACCTGAAGTCTGAGCAGGAATAGCCGTGTGAGAAATGAAAGGGGACATCCAGGTATGTGTGAAGGTCAGAAGGAAGGGAAGGGCTTGTTGAGATCAAGGAAATGGACCTCAGCCCAGGGATTGAGATGAGACCCTAAAGAGAGGGGTCAGGTGACATGGGGGCTCATGGGCTGTGCCAGGGATGTGTGGTTCTATTCTAAGAGTTTTGGAATGCCTGAAGGGTTTTATGCAACAGAGTAACAAATAATGGCTTTGTATCTTTAAAAGATTGCTCCAGCTGTGGTATGAAATACGGATTGGAAAGCAGTGGAAACAAACAGTTGAATTACAGCTCCCTGAAACAATGGATATGGCTTCCAAAGCATATTGCTAAGCAAAAAAAAAAAAAAAAAAAAGCAAATCACAAGAGAATGCATTCAGATCTACCCTATTTATACAAAATGCCAAAAAAAAAAAGAGGCAAAGAACCATTAAGGATTTATATATATATATATATATATATATATATATATATATGCTACAAAAACAAAGAAAGGCAAAGAAACAGTTATCACAAAAATCAGTATAATGGTTACTTCTGAGGGGACACAGTAGAGCTCCTGGTTTGGAAGGTGGATATGGGAGACTTTAAAGACCTTTGGAAATAGTCCAAGAGTCTCAGTTAAGCTGAGAAGTGAGCACATGAGTATTTGTTCTTTAAAGTCTTCATTTACAGGGGCTCCTGGGTGGCTCAGTGGGTTAAGCCTCTGCCTTTGCTCAGGTCATGATCTCAGGGTCCTGGGATCGAGCCCCACATCGGGCTCTCTGCTCAGCAGGGAGCCTGCTTCCCCCTCTCTCTGCCTGCCTCTCTGCCTACTTATGATCTCTCTCTCTCTGTCAAATAAATAAATAAAATCTTTAAAAAAAATAAATGTAAAAAATGTAAAATGGGTGATATATTTTGTAATAAACATTTAGGCTACCTAACTCCAAAAGTTTTTGTAAAATGTTAAAATGTGAAAAAGTTTGGTGATGGACACACGAGTATATGTTAAATTACTCTTTATAGGTTTCAGTGTGCCTGAAATATTCCAAAAATTATAGTTAAGTAGCAAAGGGAAAATAGATCCAAGGAGGGAGAGCAGTGTTGCTTACCTCCAAGGGCATCTTCTTGTAACTGTTTGTGCAAATGGAGGTGTGCACCAGGGTGTACTGACACAGGCTACAAGGTCAATGTTACTCCTAGAGCTCTGCAATGGTTCTGTCACTGGTGGCGACACCACTGCCAAAGCCCAGTCTGTAGATAACCATGACCTGGGTTAGGATATGGCTTAGAAAAAAAGAGACATTCCAGTTATATTTAGGAGGTAGAGGAGTGGAATTGAGAACAGACTGGATGTCTCACTGTATCAAAGGGACGGGAGACACACCTGCTCCGTGTCATTTTTCTTTTCACAAAATGTTATTCCAAGAGCTGGGAGGCGCTGGGTCACAAATGCTTCACAGAGGCTACCTTGGAGGCTTTGAAACTTTGATACACTCTCCCAGGCTGTGGCTTTTCCAAAGTCACCCAAAAGACCTTTGAATTCTGTCCCTGTGCCAGATTTCCCAAGAGCAACTGCCAAACAGCTGTGGAAGGAGCATGAAACAGAGAAGGGGCTCCTGCAGCACCCCAAAGGCTGAACTGACTTCAAAATACCTCGAGGATGCCACCTGCATGTCCATGCCTGCTTTATTGCATGGAGCACTGGGTGGGGTACATAAACAATGAATCCTGGAACACTGAAAAAATAAAATAAAATTTAAAAATAAATAAATGAATAAACACCATGGTTTATACACATATACTTAAGTCATTAAGTTATAGGTTTCACTCACTCATGCTGGCACGTACCACAATTCTCGTTTCCCTGGCCAGCGTGCACCCACAGTCGGTTATCACCTAGCCCAGCCTTCCTGATACACCTGAATCAGCAGCCACCCGGGACAAAGCCTGCTGGTGGTGATTGCCAGCCCTGGTCAGATGAGGCAGAGCCCAGGAGTCCCTCACCAGCACTGCCTCCCCTCAAGGTACAAACATTCGTGCAATGACTGAAAAAATGTTGATGTGGGGTTCTTCAGTGCACTGTGGTGTGGCTTGTGGACACTTGATACCCATGTGATAGCTGACAAGCCAATGGAACCCTTATCTGTCCTTCATTCATTCAGAAAGTGCTTATTGAGCATTTCTCTGGTGGGAGCCACTGGGTCAGTTTTGGTATACAAAATGAACAAGATGGTCAAAAGACTGCTTGTACTTTGTGATGTGTATTGAGTGTTCTGAGAGCTACTTTGTTGTGTGTGGTTTTTGTTTTGTTTTAAGATTTATTTATTTGAGAGAGAGAGAGTGCAAGCGAGTTTGGGGGCCAAAGAGGATAGGGGAAAAAAATCTTAAGCAGACTGCCCACTGAGCATGGAGCCAAAATCATTATCATTGGCTTTACCAACTGAGCCACCCAGGCACCCCCGAGAGCTACTCTGAATAATCACTGTCTTTCCTACACACACACTTAATTTTTCTACCTTCCTTAAAAGTTTTCCTTAACTTTCCTTCAAAACTTGTGTAACAGTCTTTTATCCATTTTACTGGTAGGGTCTATTCGGTTTGTCTTTCTTTTTGGCAATAATATTACTTACTAGATTTTCTTTTTTTTTCAGATTTTATTTATTTTAAAGAGAGAGAGAGTGAGTGAGTGAGTGAGAGAGCATGAGCAGGGAGAGAAGCACACTCCCTTGTTGAACAGGAGCCTGATGTGGGGCAATATCTCAGGACCCTGGGATCATGACCTCAGCCAAAGGCAGACACTCAATGGACTGAGCCACTCAGGCACCCCTAGTTAGTTGATTTTCAAAAATCCATCAGATATTTTCTGTCCAGCAGGTATTTCTACCAGGAGTATTATACAGCTTATGGTCTTATGCTGATGCTCATGATCTATCTGATGGTATTTCTCCTGGCTTTTCCTCCCTGGACAAAGGAATATTAATGATGTAGGTTCTTGGGGTTCTGTAGGTGAGGGATACACAGGAAACTTAGTGTGAAACACCCCAGCAGGCCAGATTCAATTCAATTCACCAACTATACTGAGCAATGCACAGTGGGGAATGTCATGGTTTATATTAAGATTTTGATACCCAAGTCTGACAAAGCAAATGAAACAAATATCATTGACCAATTTTACTTGTGAACACAGATGGGAGAAAAAAAACACAATGTTAGTAAGAGCAGATTCAAAAGTATGTTAAAAGAATAATGACCAAGTTGTAATAATACTGTATGGTGACAGATGGTAGCTACGCTTGTGATGCGCATAGCATAACATATAGACTTGTCAAGTCACTATGCTATACAGTTGAAACTAAGGTAACATTGTGTGTCAACTATACTTTGATAAGAAAATAAAATTAAAAAAAGAATAATGGCCGGGAGTTTTATTTCTGAAATGAAAATATAGTTTATGATAAAGGAATTTATTACATTCATAAATTACAAAAGAAGAAATCATTTCCAAAGATGCCAAAAAGGGACTTAATATAATTTAACAGGCATTTCTAATTAAATAAAAGCTATTATTGTATTACAATAAAAAGAATACAAGAAACACTAAAAGCAACATCGGATTAACAGTGAAACACTAGCAGCAATTCCATTAAAGTCAGGAAGAAGACAATGAAGGATATGATCACTGCTACTTAAGTTGCCTGTGTTCATGGGTTGGAAGACTCTGAATGTCATTTCTTCCCAAATTGAGCTATAGATGCAATTACAATCCAATAAGAATCCCAACAGCTTTTTGGTAGAAACTGACAAGCTGATTCTAAAGTCCATATGGAAATGCAAATGACCTGGAAAGCCAAACAACTTGGTAAAAGAACAAAGTTGGAGGACTAACACTATCTGATTTCAAGGTTCACATAAAGCTACAATAATTAATACAGTGTGGAGCTGGTGTAAAGATAAACACAAATAGATCAGTGGAACAGATGCTGCTTACATGATATCTCCAACCCCAAGCTTAAACAGGAAGAAACTCTTTCCTAGAAGTCTCCCCATATAGCTCCCTGATGTCTCATTGGCCAGAACTGGGTCATGGGGTTACTTCTAAGCAAATCACTAATTAATGGAATTACCATGATTTACTTGGACCAATTATGCCTCACTCTTTGGGGACAGGCTTCCTTTTCCCAAGGAGCAATGGCTGTTGGTTAGGCTACTGCATAGAACTCAACAAAAGTATGGTAATAGTGGAGATGGTAACACGAACCAGGCTGCTTTATTTTCCATTGTGAAAGTATAATTCACAAACAACCTTGCCTTACATCTGGATCTCAGAAGGAAAAACTGTCAGATATTACTTTATTTGAAAATGAAAAGAACAACACAGCCCTGCTACAGTAAGAAGGAGGAAATCATTCATCTGAAACGGTGAAATTTTGCACTGAGCTTTTTATAGCTTTTTAGATAATGCATCTATAGAAAGAAGCTGGGTAAGCTTTACTGCTGAATCATTTACATCAACTCGTAGGATTTTGAATATTCATTCTTTTTCACAATAGCCATTGTCTTAGAACATAGGCTATTATATAAACATTCACAAACCTTAAAACTAATTCAAATAGAAGTATCTTTATTGTAAATGTAAGCAGCAAAAAAAAAAAAAAATCTAGCTAGTGTTGTGGGTACTCGGAGTTTGTATTTTCTCTGTGAATATAGGAGCTTAGAGAAAATAGAGTAAAAGAAAAAAAATGTGTAAATGTTGAGAGTTGCTTCTAGCTTAACAAATCTGGCCAGCAAGCATTTCCCCTTAGAAAAATTGACTTCTTAAATAAAAAATTCACGTTTCTGATTTTATGTATTTTTATTGGTCAGTTTTGTTTTATTAAATAGGATCTTATATTTTTCTTCCACACTTTGATTCTCGGGCTCTACCTCAACGACTTCAGGGTATGGAAGACCTAGAAACCACCTCTCAGAACTGAGAACATGGAAGGAGAGTTTTCAGGTCTGGATGCAAGCAAATGGGGAAAAGAGGAAAATCTGGAATTCCATTATTATCCTCGCCCTCTGACTCTATAATGATTTATATTTTAGAGCCCTGATTAAAAAATGTGAATAATCTGTACTCAACTGCTCTTCCTCTAATCCATATGCCAAAGGGAAATCTCCCCACTCCAAAACTGCACTCCCTGGCTACCTAGTTCTCCTCAGACCATCTGGAAACTCCTAGATGGGTTGAAACTGCCATCAGATCCACCCTAGCTGATTCACAAAGTTTGACAGGCCTTCTTTGTTTTGACCTGAGCAGCATCAGTAACAAAGAGTGCTGACCTCACCACAGGCCTATATGCAGCCCCATCCCTAGAGTCCTGTCCTTTGGCGATTAAAGGGTCATCAGGAAGAAGGGTCTGTAGCTTCAGTTGTCTCTGTAGAGTTGGGATGAAGCACAGCCTCAAGTAGGAAGACCACAAGAGCCTTTCCAGCTTATTGGCCATTTCTTTTGCTGAAGTTCAGGACAGAATTATCTGAGGCTGGAAACTGGAGAACCAAAGTGGTACTGCTGAGTGCTATGTTTCTCCATGGACCCCAGCCAGTGCCATCAGGTATCTGGAGCTGTAGGACCCCAAAGGTGGAGCGTGTGCTAGACCTCCTCAGTTATCAGTTTGTTCACTGATCATCCAGGTTCAGGAAATAGTAGACTGTCCATATCATGTTCTCCAGATGCTTAGAAAGCATCATTGTGGCTGCATTTTCTTTTTTCCAAAACCCTAAGGCTTGAAGATGTCATGCTGCAGGATCCTGGGTTCTGAAGGGAAGATAGACTGGACTATGAATCCAGAAGGCGCTGGACAATGATATGAGGACAAGTATAATTGGTTGCAAATCCCAGAGTCCTGGGATCAAGTCCTACATCAGGCTCCTCGCTCAGCAGGAGCTTGCTTCTGCCTCTGCCTGCCGCTTCCCCTGCTTGTGTTCTCTCTTTCTCTCTCTCTCTCTGACAAATAAATTAATAAAATCTTAAAAAAAGAAATCATCCAACCTGAAGTACAGAGAGGAAAAATATTAGGAGACTAAAGAGAACAACAGTCTCAAATACTTGTGGAACAATTATGTAGTTGTAACTGGAGTCCCAGAAAGAAAAGAAAATATATTGGAAGAAATAATGGACAAAATTTCCCAAATTTGGTGAAAAATATCAAGTCATGGATCCAAAAAGTTTGGTGAGCCTCAAGTACAATAATTACAAAGAAAACCACATCTAAGCACATCATAACCAAACTCCTGAAAATCAAAGATCAGGGTACCTGGGTGGCAGTCAGTTAAGCAGCTGATTCTCGGTTTCAGCTCAGGTCCTGACCTCAGGGTCCTGGGATCAAGCCCTGCCTCACACTCAGTGCAGAGTTGGCTTCAGGATTCTCTCTCTCCTTCTCCCTCTGCCCTTCCCCCCTCTCTCTGCTCCTTCCCTGGTTGCTTGCGTGCACAAACACACACACTCTCTCTCTCTCAAATAAATAAATAAATAAATCTTTTTAAAAAAAAGAAGATCAAGAGAAAATCTTGAAAGCAGCCAGAGAAAAAAAGGAGACATTATGTACAAAGAAACAATGATAAGAATTAAAGCTGACTTCTCTTCAGAAATAATGTAGGCCTGAAGAACAGCTTCTTTGGAGTGCTGAACAAAAAACAACAGCAAAACTATCAACCTAGAATTGTACTGAGTAAAAACGTCCTTCAAAATGGAGGGGAAATGAAGACATCCAGATAGTCAAAAGCTAGAGAATTCATCACTGGAAAACTTGTACTACAAGAAATGCTAAGGAAAATTCTGGCTGAAGGCAAATGGTACAGATGGAAATTTAGCACTACAGGAAGAAAAGAGCACTGGCAATTACAGATATATGGGTAAACATAAAGATTACTTTTTATTACTTTTCTTCAATACTTTATAAAGTAGTTAACCCCTCACAGAGAAAAAAAACAACGTAATGTGGGGTTTATGATTTATGTAGAAGTAAAATATAGGATGACACACAAAGGATGGGAGGATGAGTTAAATAAATTATAAATAAAATTACACAGTAAAATGGAATGATACTAAATCAAGTTGGACTACAATAAGTTAATGCAGAGTGTAATCACTATAGCAATCAGTAAAAACGTAATACAAAAACATTTTTTTTCTGGTAGGCTCTATGTCCAACGTGAGGTTTGAGCTCACAACCCCTAGACCAAGAGTTGCACACTCTACTGACTGAGCCATCCAGGCACCACCTCCCCCTAAAAATTCTTTGCTTAAAGGCTAATAAAAGAAATAGAATTGAATAGGTTAAAAAAAATACTTAACTAACCCAAGATTTGGAGAAGGAGGAAAGTAGGCAGGAACAGAGAAGAACAAATAGAAATCAGACAGTGAGATGGTAGACTTCAATTCAGTCATTTCTATAATTATGTTCAATGTACAGGAATTAGTCACACCATTTAATGGTCAGATAGGTGAAAAAGCAAAACCCAATTATATGCTGTTTATAAGACACGAATACAAAGGCAAAGATACATTGAAAGCAAAAGGATACCAAAAGATATATCTTTAAAATTCTAAGCATAAGGAAGCTGGGGTGGCAATGTTAATATCACACAAAGTAGATTTCAAAATAGAGAGTATTATAAGAGATAAAAGAATCATTTCACAATGATAAAAGAATCTCATTTATTCAGTAAATATAACAACCCTAAATTACATGAACCTAAAAACAGCTTCACAATACATGGAAATAAAAGCCATAAAGCTACTTGAATTAAAAACTAAAAGGTAAGGGCACCTGGGTGGCTCAGTGAGTTAAAGCCTCTGCCTTCAGCTCAGGTTATGACCTCAGGGTGCTGGGATCGAGCCCCGCATCGGGGCAGCTGTCTGCTAGGCAGGAAGCCTGCTTCCTCCTCTCTCTCTCTCTGCCTCTCTGCCTACTTGTGATCTCTGTCTGTCAAATAAATAAATAAAATCTTTAAAAAAAAACCCTAAAAGGTAAGTAAATGTTTATGGAATCTCAGGATGGTAAAGCCTCTGACCTCAAATATTTAAATTCTGATATTAAAAAATTACCATAAATAACAAAAAAGAAAAATTATAAATCGGGGAAAAAATCTATAATATCTATAAATAGCAAAGGATCTGTGAGCAAAGTTCAGGGATATCACCAAATGGAGGCTTTTGTCATTTTTGGAAGAATAATTTCAAAGTGAAGGTCTGCACCTGATTCCATCCTAGGGCGGCAATGTCATTACTTCCTTACTGGTGATAGTACCCGCCTGACCACTTAAGAATCACCACAATAATTGTATTGGTTAACTATTGCCTAACCAATTGTAACAGACCAGCCCAAAACTTAATCACTTAAAACAACAATCATTTATTTTTTCCTTAGGAATATACAGCATGGGTGGGTGATTCTGCAAGTCTGAACTGGTGTGGCTGATCTTAGTGAGGCTCATTCATGTGTCTGTAGTCATTGGGCAGGTCAGCTGTGAGGCATCCTATATTGCCCAGCCCAGCCAAATTGGGCCAGACTGGAATGGCCAAAACAGTCAACATGCAGAACTGTGAGATAAATAATAAATGTCTAAGTGGTTAAAGCCACTTAGGTTTAAGATGGTTTGTTATGCAGCAAAAGTTAACTAATACACACTGTCAAAAAAAAAAAAAAACCACTTTCTGACTATCCACAAGTTACATGATGAACAGGATGATGAAAGAAAATGAATGTGTCCCTTCCTTAAAGACCCATATCATGTTCTAGCAGAAATAAGAATAAACCTGTAGTTTATTCTTAACTACATATTATGTAGTTACATATTAAACTACAGTCATATGAATATGTGACATATTCATATGAATATGAATATAGAAATATGTAACTACAGTCATTACAAAAGTATCTTCTAGAGATAGAAGTGAGCCAGAGAGTCTCTTGATTACTTAGAGTATGGGTTAGTCTTTATAGAGCCATCCATAGACCTTTAATATATTTTATGCTGGGCTCTTCCCAGTCTCACTTGAAGCCCTGCAAATTTTAGAATAGGAAGAGAAAACTAAACTCAGGGGAGACTTAAAATCATCCATTAGAATGCAGAGAAAACTGTAATTCCTTTTTTTACATTTATTTTTATTGCATCTTCTTAAAATTTATGTTTTTGTTTATATTTTATTATACACAAAATATATCAGTACAATACTATAAACATAAAATGTAAAAGTTTGTAAATGCTCAAAATAACCTTAATTGATAGCATTATAGACATCTGAAGTCCCCTAATATAGACACACACCTAAATTTTCATATGCCAGACACTCCAGCACATAGAACATGTAGCTCATTCTCATCTATCTTCAAGAAAACTCCCTTCAGTTACTACAGGCATCAGATACTGGCCTCCTGTGTTCCTTCTTCTTCTCATGGGTGTCATATCCTGTCCTTTATCAGTAGTTAATTGGCCTTGTTATTGCTGGTGTTAGGTGCTGGGAATAAGAGGTGAGCAAGTGTCATAGCCTCTCCTGTATTGGAACTCATAAGCTGTTTTAGTCTGTTTGGGCTACTGTAACAGAATGCCACAGAATGAGTGGCTTATAACCAACAGAAAATGACTTCTCAGAGTTCTGGAAGTGGGGAAGTCCAAGATCAAGTCTCCAGAACATTCAGTATTGGGTGAGGGCCTGCTCCCTGGTTCATAGATAGTGTCTTCTTGCTGTGCTGACAAGGCAGAAGGGCAGAGAGGAAGAAAGCTCTCTTGTGGCCTTTATAAAGTGTACAAAATCATCCATGAGGGTCCCATCCTCAGGATCTCATTCAATCTTAATCACCCCCTCAAAGGCGCCACCGCCTAATACAACCACATTGGGGGCAGGGTTTCAATAAAGGACTTTGGGAGGGACATGAGCATTTAGTATACAACAGAAATTCTCTCTAGTCACAAAACCCCATGTCTCTTCCTGGGAAAGAGGATTTATCCATCTCCACAATGGAGAGTCCTGGCTCCTGATCTGTGATCCCGAGAGGGAAGAACACCACATGGTTTCTATGGAAAATCCAGATAAATTTTGATGCTCTCATGCATCAGCAAACAGGATGTGGAGGGAAAACCCAAAGGGATGCTCCCTGAAGGAAGACAGCAAATAAAATACTCTCAGTGTCTGACACTGCCCTACTGTCTACCCAGAAGCAGCCTTTTCCTGGTCACAGTGGGCAGGCAGGGGAATGCTTTAGGAGTCAGGAGAAGCAAAGATGCTATCTCCCCCACTCCCATCCCTTGCTTCCTTCATTGAGGGTGAGGCCAGAGTTGCCTAAGGGTACATAGGCAACTGAGTACATCCACATGCTGAATACCCTTGATGG
The DNA here is from genome assembly GCA_004024625.1 of Mellivora capensis. Classification (NCBI taxonomy): domain Eukaryota; kingdom Metazoa; phylum Chordata; class Mammalia; order Carnivora; family Mustelidae; genus Mellivora; species Mellivora capensis. The sequence continues at coordinate 28,596 of PISX010013871.1, read as the reverse complement.
TGAAAGAGAATGCATGGCCATGCACAACTGGGCTGAAGAAAGGAAAGACACAAACTTGGTGTGTGAAGGAGGGAGAAAAGTGCCTCCTTTTTGGATGGCATGAATTTTACCGTCTTTTTTTGAAGGGTCAAATGGCTTCTGAACCACACTATCAGTTTTTTCCCTCTCTTCTTTGTTTTTTTTTTCCTGCAACTTTCTTTCTTCTTTATTGTTCCCTAAACCGAAAGTTATGCAGAAATGGAAGAGGAGAATGTATGCTTCTATAGGATGTGCTTGATGAGTGTTGGTAGGAAAAGAGACAAATCACTTTGTTTCGTTTTCTTCCTACGTGCCAATGAGAGTAACAGTAGAGTAGAGGTGACTTACATTATAGTATTTAAATATTGTTAATTTTACATCATAGTATTTGATTTATAGGATAACAGGAAGAGTAAACGTCACCCAAGGACTTTGCATTCTCTTCTAGATAAAGGGTTAGTGTGTTTTTGTTTTGTTTTGTTTTGTTTTTTGTTAGTGTGTTTTTGATTGTACACAAGATAATTGTATCATGTTACATGGAAGTATGACCTCATTGTTGTCTTTATTTAGAGATTAAGTCTGGTTTAAAGAGATGTGTATGGGCGGCAAGTTGACAAAAGGCAGGCTTGTGATGGCTAATTTTGGTTGGGCCATGGTGTACAGGTATTTAGTCAAACATTACTCTGGATGTTCCTATGAAAGTGTTTTTTGGATGAGATTAACAGTTAAACTGCTGGACTTTAAGTATATTACCCTCCATAATATGGGTGGGCCTTGTCCAGTCAGTTGAAGGTCCTGATAGAACAAAGACTGACCTCCCTGAACAACAAGGGATTTTGCCAGGAGACCACCTTTGGACTTATACTGTAACTCTTCCCTGGGTCTCTAGCCTGCGGTCTACCTCATCTGATTTTGAATTTGCCAAGCTCCACAATCATGTGAGTAGATTCCTTAAAATAAGTCTCCCTCTGACATACTTAACAAGATGCACAAAGAATTTCTGGAAACCCCATGGTTGTGTGAGCTGCCCTCCAAGTCTGCACTGGGCTGCAGGTGTCCACCAAGGGAGAAGAAGACAGGGTAGTTGGGTTTCCAACCTCTTCTAATTTCTGGTTTTGCCAGTCAAATATCAACAAGTGATCCTTAAAATAAAGCCTCTTGCTTATCCATTACAATTCTCCCAGGTTTCACCACTTCCTGATCACTGCAGAATTTTTTTAAAGGAATTAATAAAGAAAAAAAAAGGAATTAATAAAGATATGAAAATATTTGGGGACATGTTGTCAACATAGAAACATAACAAAAATATCCAATCCTCAATCAGCAGAGGTTTACAAAAATATAAGAACAAAGGAAGTAGAACTTATTAAATTAAAAAAAAAACAACTCCAGAATTACACACACAATCAATCAATCAATCCCTGATTGAAAATCATACCAACAGAGTCTCTGGAAAAGTTAACATCACAAGAAACTTCAAGACATAGCTTCTTCCACATTTTCAACTACAGGGAAAGAGAAACTGACACATTTTCAAGCAGGAAATATGGGTCATGTTCAAAGGAGCAAGTCCTCGGGCTTCATTCTGGATTTCCCGCCTCACACAAGCAACGCCAGAAAATGGTGGGGTGGTAGTTTCCACTGAAGACTGAATGCGAAGGTGCCCCCACCATACCTAGTTGGCATTTTTGTAGGAAGGCAACAGAAAGGGCTTTGTACTGGGACACCTGGGTGGCTCAGTTTGTTAAGCAGCTGCCTTTGGCTCAGGTCATGATCCCAGCATCCTGGGATCGAGTCCCACATCGGCTCCTTGCTCGGCAGGGAGCCTGCTTCTCCCTCTGCCTCTGCCTGCCACTCTGTCTGCCTGTGCTCGTGCTCTCTCTCTCTCTCTTCCTCTCTCTCTGACAAATAAATAAATTTTAAAAAATTTAAAAAAAAAAAAAGAAAGGACTTCGTACTACCTAAACACAACCTTGGTCAAACCTTGGTCAGCCAGCCGCCTTATGCCAAGGCTGCCCAGAGAAACACTATGCAGTTAGTTAGATAATGTACCTGGCATAGTTTTTTTTTTTTTGAAGAATGTGTACTAACTTCCAAATACCATCAGTAAAGTATCTGATTTTGCTTTGATTGTTGAAATCAGTACAGCTGCAAAGCAAGTAAAGCAACCTGAACAAAGGGCACCCGGCCGGCTCAATCAGTAGAGCATGAGTCTCTTGATCTCAGGGTCATGAGTTCAAGCCCTCCCATGGGGTGTAGAGATTACTTAAATAAATAAAACTTTAAAAAAAAAAGTAGCCTAAAGAGGGAAGAAATGGAAGATGAGAAGATACTCAGGTTCTTAAATTAAAAAGAAGAGGGGTGCCTGTGTGGCTCAGTGGGTTAAAGCCTCTGCCTTCAGCTCAGGGTCCTGGGATCGAGCCCCATGTTGGGCTCTCTGCTCAGCAGGGAGCCTGCTTCCCTTCCCCTCTCTCTGCCTGCCTCTCTGCCTACTTGTGATCTCTCTCTGTCAAATAAATAAATAAAATCTTTTTTTAAAAAAATTAAAAAGAAGAAAAGTAAAGGGAAGTGACGGTGTTGACCAACCAGGCAATGTTGCTTGCCTTCTTAAAAAGAAGTGCCCCAAACTGCAATTCATTCAGTAGCTATAAAATTAAGAATGGTAAAATAGTTTAAGATATTAAGCAGAATTCCCTTCCCCTATGTTCATCTGTTTTGTTTCTTAAATTCCACATATGAGTGAAAGCATATGACATTTGTTTTTCTTTTAGGGGAAGGGAAGGAAAAATAAAATCAGATAAAAACAGGGAGGCAAACCATAAGGGACTCTAGTTCAGAGAACAAACTGGGGGTTGCCGGAGGGGAGGTGGGCTGGGGATGGGCTAGATGGGTGATGGGAAGTAAGGAGGGCACTTATGATGAGTACTGGGTGTTATATGGAAGTAATGAACCACTTAATTTCTACTCCTGATGCCAATACTACACTATACGTTAACTTAACTTACGTTTAAATTTTAAAGAAAAGATATTAAGTGGAATTTTTAGCAGTTTTTCTTCAAACACTTCATAAGGCTAAAGGGGACAGCCAGCCAGTGGCCCATCTCCAAGTTCAGCAGCAAGCAGGAGGGTGACCTCAAAGCCACTGCAGGTAGCTTCACTTTACTCAGACAAGAGACATGACCAGATTTGCATTTTATTATTTTGCTTGGGTGGTACAGTCAGTTAAGTGTCCTACTCCTGACTTCAGCTCAAGTCATGATCTCAGGGTCGTGAAATGGAGCCCCATGGTAGGCTCCCCGCTGCTTCTCTCCTTCTCCCTCTCCCTCTGCCCCATTCCCCGCTCTCTCTCCCTGTCTCTTCCTCTCTCTGAAATAAATAAATAAATCTTATAAAATGTCACAAAGGGACATGAATTGTTCCTATTGCTTCACTCATGCTCCTGGTCTCTCACTTGAACTAATTTGGGGATTAGCATGTTTCCTGAATCAGAACATGTATGCGTGTTGGCAGCATATCTCTGAGGAAGGCATCCTCAACCAGTCTGTGAGGAAGCCAGTGTCCTTACTGTCACATAAAACATATTGCTGGAAGCCTGGGTAGCTCAGTTGGTTAAGCATCTTCCTTTGGCTCAGGTCATGTTCCCAGGATCCTGGGATCAAGTCCCACTTGGGGCTCCTTGCTCAGGAGAGAGCCTGCTTTTCCCTCTGCTTGCTGCTCCCCCTGTTTGTACTCTCTCTCTCTCTCTCTCTGACAAATAAATAAAAATCAAAACAAAACAAAACAAAAAAAACCTTACGTTTAGAAATTTATTTTCTAAAAAGATATATTGCTTTAACAACATTAGCCATTAAGATCTGATTCCAGGATCACCAAACAACCTTCTGATTATAACTGACTTCCCTTATAGATTTGTCTCTAGCAATAAATTAAACTGATTGGGCGCCTGGGTGTCTCAGTCTTTAAGTGGCTGCCTTCGGCTCAGGTCATGATCCCAGGGTCCAGGGATCAAGGCCCACACTGGGCTCCCTGCTTGGCAAGAGGCCTACTTCTCCCTCTCCTGCTCCCCCTGCTTGTGTTCCCTCTCCCTCTGTGTCTCTCTTGGTCAAATAAATAAGTAAAAAAAACAAAACAAAACAAAAAAACAACAACCTTAAAAAAAAGAAATTAAACTGACCAATAAACATTATTTTTCACTGTAAATCACGAGCTAGAATCATGGTTTTATTTTTTTAAGTGCTATTTTTCTTTATTATTTTGATAGAAGCCTATAATCCCTTATCCACTACTCCAAAATCCAAAAAGAAAGTTGTTTTTTTTCATTTGGCAGCAAATCTTGACAAGAACAGATGCTAAGGCTATTTATAGTTTCATATCCTACTCATGGGAATACTGGTATATTTTTCTAGAGAAATATAATGTGTTTGATTACAAGATATCTCTGATCTGTATATATATCAAGACATGGTTTTTGTCTTTTTTCTGCATCTATTGAGATAATGTAGTATTTGTCCATTATTATGGTCTATAGTGAAATATGCTGATCATTCTCTTGATTTTAATGCTTGACAGCAGCCCTCCCCCACTTACTTTCTTCCTCTTCATCCCTACAGCTCAATGACTGCAGGGAATGTTCCTGAATTAAAGGTACAAGTGTACCTTAAATTAGACCTCCCTCAGTATCTGAATCAGATGCCTTTTCTGTCCAAATATAGTCTGCTTCTAATGGGGGCTGCATCATCAAGGAATAGGACGTGGCTGTGATTCAGGAAGACTAGAGAGGGGCCCTTGAGCATCTCTATCTATATAAAGCTCCACAGGCATTTCTGACACGCTCCTCCAGCTGAGAACCACTGCTCCAGAGAACTCTGTATCTGCTTCTCCCTGCATCTCTGCTTCATTCCTCTCACTACCAGTCAGACATTTCCACATGAGAGAGAGGACATGCCAGCTAGGAAAGTGGGCAAAAGACTCAGCATCCCTGAGAAATGCCTTGGCTCTGGAGTAAATTCCAGAGTGGGTGAAAGTGTCTTCTGCAATCAAAAGAGCTGAAGTAACACAGCTAGTATTCTATGATGGTCATTTTTAATGTGTCAGCTTAGCCAGGCCATGGTACAAAGATATTTGGTCAAACACCAGTCTGGATGTTGCTGTGAAGGCATTTGGACATGAGAGCAACATTTAAGAATCATTCCCTTAGCTCTGGTACTTTGGCTACAGGCTCAAATGTATTCCCAGAATAAACGTGTGGGAGACTTCCTGCCTCCAACATTCAGAAACCTGTCCCTGGCTTCTCATCTGGATGGGGAACCCTGGGCTGTCTGTGTTCTGTTTCTCACAGGTCTCCCTAGAGCTCCCATTGCAGATGATAGCCCTTCTACCTTCACCCAGGGACTTGGTCATCATAAATTCCACATCTACCTGCATGAAACACCTTGTCAAAGGTGCAAGGAAGACCAAAACTCTACATTTTTTAAAATTTCTGTCTGAACAAGATCATAAACTTTCCAACTTCTAGCTTTCCTGGTCAAGTACAGTGAGTTAGTATTCTGATGATCTGGACAGAAGCCCATTTTTACCTAAATCAAGTCCAGGACATACTTTCCAGCACCTTCATCATACACTTATGAGGAAAACCCCTGATCTTTCTATGAACTCAACTATTTTGATCTGGTAGTGAAAAAATTACGACTCCAACTAAAAGAGACCATCAGGGAGCTTAGGTTGTTCAGTCAGTTAAGAGTCTGACTCTTGATCTCAGTTCAGGTCTTCATCTCAGGGTTGTGAGTTTGAGCCCTGCACTGGGTTCCATACTGGGCATAGAGCCTACTTTAAAAATTATAATTAAAGGGACCATCATATAACATCAGCTATGTTTACCTTCACCTGTTCCTAATGCCACAGTGAGGCTTTGGGAGTGGAGCTATGAGCCTGTGATGTCTACTGCATAAATTACCTGAAAATTTGGGACACCTGGGTGGCTCAGTTGGTTAAGCGGCTGCCTTCCCTCAGGTCATGATCCCAGCGTCCTGGGATCGAGTCCCACATTGGGCTCCTTGCTCTGCAGGGAGCCTGCTTCTCCCTCTGCCTCTGCCTGCCACTCTGTCTGCCTGTGCTCGCTGTCTCTCTCTCTCCCTCTCTCTCTGACAAATAAATAAATTTTTAAAAAAACCTTTAAAATGCAAAACACTCTGAAAACCTTTAAAAAAAAATTACCTGAAAATTTAAAACAAAGCCTTTTGAGGAGGGGACCGGATGGTAGGTTTGGAAAGCCAGAGCTTTAGGGGACAGTAGTGCTTGCTTAATTTAAAGAAAATTGAGATGAATCACCTCCTTCCTCTTCCCAAGGTTCAGGGTACAGTGGGTATTAACAGCAAGGGATCACCTCTTTCTAAAGAAACCTCTTCACAAATCTCTTCAGAAATGGAGTACGTCCCTCCCCATACCCTGATTCATTTTTTATGTTCCTAAACAGAGAGAAAGGTTTTAAAAGTCATAGAACAGGTTTTTACACATTTTCTTGGAATATTTGCATATGGTTCCCTGGATTTGGAATTTCTCATCTGTAGCATCTTGTTGCCTTAATCAAAATCTCAATTATAAGGAAATAAAGGCAAATCCATAAACATAGGAGGAGGTCTTAATACCCCTTTTTTGGAAACTGACATAAAATAGACAACATCAATAAATATATATAAATATTTAGAAATAAGCTTAACAAAATATGTACATCTTTACAGAAACAAATAAAAAGTCTTATCAAAAATAGAGAAAAAAGGTTAGTATAAACAGATGTTTATGTTTCCTGGATGAGAAAACTTAACATTGTAAAGATGTCAATTATCCCCCAAATTAGTCCATAAATTCAATGCATTACCAATTGAAACCTCAGCAGGATTTTTAGAGAACTTAATTAGACTGTTCTAAAATGGCAGTGGGGGGGAGGCACACGAATAGTTTAGGCAACATTAAAAGAGAAGAATGCAGGTCTCTGTGTGTGATGGAGGTCTGCTTGCCCCATTAAATGAGATGTATTGAAGGCTCTAGAATTTAAAACAGTGTAGTATCATCATGGGAGAAGAGAAATAGATCAGTGGAATGGAATAGAGAGCCTAGACACAGAGATCCATGCACACGTGGAATCTGGTAGACAGTATAGAAGGCATCAAAACTCGGCAAGGAAAGGATAAACTACTCCAAAAAGAACTTGGAAAACTGGCTATCTTTTGGAATAAAAAAAAAATAGATCATAACCCTATAAATACTGGGGGGGGGGGAAGCAAATTTTCTTTTTTTTAAAGATTTTATTTATTTATTTGACAGACAGAGATCACAGGTAGGCAGAGAGGCAGGCAGAGAGAGGAAGGGAAGCAGGTTCCCTCCTGAGCAGAGAGCCCTATTCGGGGCTCCATCCCAGGACCTTGAGATCATGACCTGAGCTGAAGGCAGAGGCTTTAACCCACTGAGCCACCCAGGTGCCCCAAAAAGCAAGTTCTCAATCAGTTAAAGCAAATAAAATTTTTAAACTATTAGATGAATATAAGGAATGCCCGGGTGGCTCAATGGATTAAGCATCTGCCTTCCGCTCAGGTCACAATCCTAGGGTTCTGGGATTGAGTCCCGCATCGGGCTCCCAGGTCAGTGGGGAGTTGCTTCTCCTTCTGCCTGCTGCTCCCTCTGCTTGTGTTCTTGCTTTCTCTCTCTCCCTCTCTGACATATAAATAAATAAAATCTTAAAAAAAAAAAAAAAGAAAAATATATAGAAGTCTATCTCTATGATTTAAGCATGAGTGGACTTCCTAAAGCAGACATAAAAAGCACAAACTATAAAGGAAAAAAATCAATACATTTGAGGATATTCGAACTGAAAACTTCTGTGTGTCAAGAGACACTCTAAACAAATTTAAAAGACAAGTGGCAGACTATGAGAGCACATTTGCAACATATATAATAGATAAAGGATTAGTTTCCAAATATACAAATAACTCCTACAAATGTAAGGAAAAGACAGTATGGAAATGTGGCCAGAACACACAATTCAGGAAAGCACAATTCATAGAAGTAGACACTCAAACAGTAAATAAAAATATTAAAGGTCCTCAAATTCTTAGTTACTATGGCAAATAAAATTAATCCTAATTTATAAAGCATTTTCTACTAATTAGAAAGACCACAACTTAAAACACTGCTACTATAAATGCTGGCAAAAAGATGGCAGTTATGGGACGCCTGGGTGGCTCAGTTGGTTGGGCGGCTGCCTTCAGCTCAGGTCATTATCCCAGCGTCCTGGGATTGAGTCCCACATCGGGACTCCTTGCTCGGCAGGGAGTCTGCTTCTCCCTCTGCCTCTGCCTGACACTCTGTCTGCCTGTGCTCGCTCTCTCTCTCTCTGATAAATAAATTTTAAAAATATTTTTAAAAAAAGATGGCAGTTATGATCTACAAGTAAATACAATGTTTTTGGAAAATATTTTGACATAAATTAAAATCTTTAATGTTTTTACCCTTCAATAGCAGGAGTTACCCATTCCATGAATATTTATTTACCTCCTTGTCCAAACCAGGACACCTTTGAAGGCTTGCTGGCTCTCATATCAATTTCTGTGACTCACCCCAGACCCGTGGAACTTGACACCTTTTCTCACCTGTTCCCACTCTGGCCTATGGCCTTGGAAAGTGTAGAACTGTTTCTGGCCTTCACTTATCCCAAATGCAAAGCAACTTTTGTCTGCATGACACCAGGCCTGATGGCCAGGAAGGCTTCTTCCTGTTGTTCAGGCAGTATGACCTGATTCTCTCTATTCTCAGACCCTAAGAATTAAGGGGAATGTTATCAGGTAATTGGTTACCCCCACTCTAGACTAGGCAGGGACAGGGTGTTTTTATACCACTCCCATTCTGCAACTCTACTCCAAATTCTTCTCTTGTGCCCACTCATGGGAGTTTTCTCATCTGCTCTGTTGGCTTGCATCTTTTTCTGATTTTTTTTTTTTCATCTAAGACCTGGATGATCATTCAGAATCTAAAAATATGGTACTTTATTTATTGAACCTTCCTAACCTTCTACTTCCATACTAGGTGTGGTTGTTTTAACATATGTACACAGCTTCATCAGCCCACCTTCCCTCAAATGGTGGAGCAGAATTCTCAACCCTTTGAGTGTGGGCTGGGCTTAATAACCTGCTCCTAATGAATAGAATAAAGTGGAAGTGACAATGTAAAAACTGCAGACTAGGTCACAAAAAGTACATCCACTTCTTGCTCATTCTCCTTTGGATCTCTCACTCTGGGGCAAGCCAACTGCCATATGGTGAGGTCATTCATTCAGGCAGCCTACAGTGAAGCCCATGTGGTGAGAGCTGAGACTTCCTGCCAACAGCCATGTGAGCGAGCCATCTTAGAGCACATTACTCCAACCCCTTTCAGTCCCAGCAGACATCTTGATTGTGACAACACAAGAGACTACCAGCCAGACTACCCAGACAAATTGACCCACAGAAACTGTGAGCTAATAAAAATGTGTTGTTTTAAGCCACTAAACTTAGGAGTAATTTGTTATACAACACTGATAACTAATAACATGGGGGGGAATTGGCAACATCTTATCTCATGGCCAGAATGGACATAATCAAGAGAGAAGAAAAGAACATTCAGATGTTTATTTTTTATAAGCTGAAATGCAGTTCCCTTTCAAATTCATATTTTGAAGTCCTAACCCTAGTACCTTAGAATGTGACTATCTTTGGATATAGGGTCTCTAAAGAGGTAATTAAGGTTAAATGAGTCATATGACTTTGGGGTGAGTCATAATCTCGTGTGACCTGTGTCTTTATATGGAGAGATTAGGACACAGACACACAGAAGAATGACCAGGCAAAGACACAGGGAGAAGGTGGCCATCTCCAAACCAAGGAGAGAGACTTCTGAATGAAACCAAACCTTCTGGCACCTAGATCTTGGACTTCTAAGCCTCCAGAACTGTGAGGAAATAAATTTCCTTTGTATAGACACCCAGTCCATGGTATTTTATTATGGTAGCTCTAGAAAACTAATACAAGGTTTCAAATTGTTATTGCATGGCATACTTCTATTGGTAAAGATTTGCTTCCCAATACAAAGAAAATTTACTCTCATATAAAAGTACTAAACTCTCAAACAGGCAGAAAGTAAGTCTTTGTCTAAAACTGTACTGTTCAATATATTAGCCACTAACCATAGGAGACTACTGAGAACTTGAATTGTGGCCAATATGACTGAGAAACCAAATTTTTAATTTTAATTTTAATTTAAAATTGACAGTTGTTATTGGAAAACTTTTTGGTATGTTTGGAACATCTTGGGTATGTGAACCTAATTTTTCAACCATAGATTTTATTAAATCTGAACACATGCCAAGTATTTCTGATGAGATTTGGCATCTGAATTGAGATGTACTGTAAGTATACAATATATACTGGATTTTAAAAAATTAAGATAAAAAATGAATGTAAAATATCCCATTAAAATGTTTATATTGATTTTATGTTGAAATAATATTTTGGATAAATTAAGTTTAACAACATATGTTGTTTTATTTTATTTTTTATTCTCATAACTAATTCTGTAAATTATTATCATCTGTTTCTTTTTAAAATTTTTAGTATGACCACTAGAAAATTTTAAATTACATATGGCTTACATTTTATATTTTCATTTCTCTCATTGGTTAAAGATTGCCCCACAGGACATAATCTCCCTACACCCCTGCTTACCCACTTGGCTCCTCTGGGCAGTAGTACAATAATACAAACCTCCATCTGGGTCCACAAGTGGTGAACAAAGCCAGGGCCATGTTTAGTCAGAACCTGAAAGATCTCTTAGCATAAGCAGAGCATCAGAAGGCAGAAATAAGAAGTCGGAGCAAGAGTTCAACCTAGAGAATCTTCTGGCCATAGACTAGAACATAAACAGAACTGTGGATCCTGGTGCAGGTCAAGTTGCAGCAGCTCATCAGACAGGGTGTAGAAGGTGTGGTGCAGCTGCCCAAATTTGTTACCCACCTGCTGCTTGAGAATCAATGTCCAGCTGCAGCCCTCATGCACTAGCAGATACCCTTCATGTAGCTGATGGGTATTCATCCAACCTGGTGTGGGATGAAGTGAGGAAGGTAATTCATTGAGCACCTAGGTATGGAGACAGCGAGACTGAATAAATCCAGGAAGAGGGTGCATAACTGGGTATAGTATGCCTCGTGGCCCATCAGTTCCATTTAGAGATATATACTCTAAAGAATTCTTCATACATATGCAAGAAGAAATATGTTCATTATGATATTGCTTGTAATAAAGAAAAGTTGGAAACCTTTATCCATTGATAAGCAAATGCATAAATAAATCATGGTGTATTCATATAATGAACACTATACAGCAGTTCAAATAAGCAAATTAGCCAAACGGAAATTTTAGAACTAAAAAATCAAAACTAAAATAAAAATGTCCATTCAATGGACTCAGTAGCAGAATGGTGATAACAGAGAAAAGAATCAGGGAAATTGAAGATAGTCCCAGTAGGAGAAAAGAAAGAGAGCAATGTTGGGAAAAAAAATGTTTAAAGAAATAACACCTAAAAATTTCTTTTTTGACCAAAGACATAAGTGTATAGATTCAAGAAGTTGAAAAAAAAAAAAAAAAGAAGTTGAGAGAACTGTCATATAGGAAATCCAGCAAACAACAAACAAGGAACTCTACACTCAGGTACGTCATAATCCAACTGCTGTAGACTAGACAAAGAAAAAAAAAATCTGAAAGTAGCCTGAAGAAAACAATAAATTACCTAGAGGGAACAACAATTCAAATAACTGCATATTTCTCATCAGAAACCATGGAGCATTTTTAAAGTGCTGAAGGAGCATAACTATCAACCCAGAATTCTATTTTCAGTGAAAACACCCTTCAAGAATGAAGGTGAAATAAAGACATTCTCAGAGGAAAGAAAACTCAGAGAATTTACAGCCAGCAGATCTGTTCTAAAAGAACTATTAAAGGAAGTTCTTCAGACAGAAGATAAATTATATAAGAAGGAAACCTGGAACATCAGGAATGAAGAGCAATAGGAATGATAGATACTGAATAAATATATCAAACTCTTCTTTTAAATTCTGCAAAATATGTGTGATGGTTGAAAGCATCAATCATAACATTGTTTGATGGGATTTTCATATATGTACATAAGTAATACATAAGACAACTGTAGCATAAAGTAGGGAGGGCAAGAAGTCCTATAAGGCAGTTAGTTTTCTACATTCCAATCAATGTGGTAAAATAATGATTCTAGTAGAGACAAAAATAGTTATGTATTTTGTAATCACTAGAGGAACCACTAAAAAACACTAATACAAGGAGATATAATCAAAGTCACAATAGCTAAATTTAAATGGAATATTTAAAAGACATTCAAATAACTCAAAAAAAGACAAATGTAAGAAATTAGTTTCTTCTAAATGCAGAACACTCTGACATGGAATGTATGGGTTTTCAACTCCAATTCAATTCAGACATTAACTACACCAAGTGCAGAACCTACAGGTTAAAGGCTCAGTCACACAAACTGCCTTCACTGTGATACCGATCACAAGTCTAGGCCTCCCATACTTCTGACTGACTGGCTATAAATCAGGAATTCCCATGACCGTCTCCTCAGTTTCAGTAATTTGCTATAAAAAAATAGTTCATAGGACAAAAGGAAAACTTTACAATTACTCATTGATTATAAGGAATACAACTCAGTAACAGAAACAGTCGGTCAGGAACAGTCAAATAGAAGAGATGGATGGGCAAGTTACATGGAAAGGAATATGGAGCTTCCATGCCACCCTCCCAGCACCTCCATGGGTTCACCAACCAGAAACATCTCTGAACACTTTCAGTTAGGGTTTTTATGGAAGTTTCATTATGTAGGCATGATTGATTACCTCTTTGGCCATTGGGGTCCCTGAGTGGCTCAGTCTAAGCATCTGCCTTCGGCCCAGGTCAGGATCTCAGAGTCCTGGGATTGAGCCCCACATCAGGTAACCTGCTCGGCGAGGAGCCTGCTTCTCCCTCTGCTTGATGCTCCCCCTGCTTATGCTTTCTCTAACTCTCTCAAATAAATAAATAAAATCTTTAGGGGAAAAAAAAAGTCTTTGCCCATTAACTGAAAGTTCCAACCTTCTAACCCCAAGCTTGCTGTTCTGGCAACCAGCTCCCAGCATCCAAGAGTCACCTCATTAGCATAAAAAAAGACACTTACCCACTATAGAGATTCCAAGAGTTAGGAGCTCTGAGGCAAGAACTGGGGAAAACGACCAACTTTTGTACGTCTTGTATCACAACATCACAGCAAAAATGAGGAGAGGGAATGAGCAAAAACAAATTTATAAAATGGTATTCCTAAACCCAAACCTATAAATAATTACATTAAAAAGAATGAGGGGGGCGCCTGGGTGGCTCAGTGGGTTAAGCCTCTGCCTTTGGCTCAGGTCATGATCTCAGGGTCCTGGGATCGAGTTCTGCATTGGGCTCTCTGCTCCGCAGGGAGCCTGCTTCCCTCTCTCTCTCTCTCTCTCTCTTTGCCTGCCTCTCTGCCTACTTGTGATCTCTCTCTGTCAAATAAATAAAATCTTTGGAAAAAAAAAAAGAATGAGGTATGTCTATATGCACTAATGTAGAAACATCTCTATGACATATTATGTAAAAAACAAGTTATAGGACAAAACGTTTATTATAATACCAGTCAAATTTTTAATATGTTCCTATATTTCCATGTACATTTACATTTTCAGCACAAAACACACATTTTAAAACGGTTTGGAAGTACATTCCAGTTGAAATTTGTCCTTTTCTTAAAATTTTTTTAGACTTTATTTATTTGAACGAGAGAGAGTACGCGAGGGGGGGTAAAGGGAGGGGCAGAGGGGGAGAAGGAGAAAAGGCTACCAGCTGACCAGGGAGCTGGATGTGGGGCTTGATCCCAGGACTGTGAGATCATGACCTAAGCTGAAGGCAGATGCTTAACCAACCGAGGCACCAACCGAGGCACCCCTGAAATTTGTTCTTGAAAAGTCAAGGGGATTAGAGAAGAAAAATAGGATCAAGAGGAACTTTTTTCGGTATCATTTTAATTTTTATGACAAGAATGTATTTATGTATTACTTTGTCATTAAAAATAAATGAAATTGAATTAAATTTAAAAGAACATATTGTTTCACAGTGTGCTGGTGATACCATCTGGGGATTAGACATTTTTAAGTCCCCTGACTCAGGAGTGTACCCAACTGTTATCAGCAGAATTTGTCAAATGAAGTTATTAGTATTTTTTATCTATTTCCTGCCTGTGCCATTTATCTTCTACTCCTATTCTTATTCTCCTTCCCAAATTTGAACCCTATAACCTAAGAGTTATGGGTCTGATCTCCTTTCCTTCACACACTCTGACATCAGACCACTTTTTTGGAATTTAATATTTTTAAAATTTTACATATTCCTAGGTATGGCATTTAAATATACATTAAGCAGTCTTCCACTATCATTTTAAATTTTTTTTAAAGATTTATTTATTTATTTGAGAGAAAGAGAGTACATGCATGGAGGGGGCAGGGGGCAGGTGAGGGGCAGAGGGAGAGGGAGAGAGAAACCCCAAGTAGACTCCCTGCTGAGCACAGAGCCCAAGGCAGGGCTCCAGGAGGGCTCTCCAGGGGGCTTGACCCCACAACCCCAAGATCCCAAGATCACAACCTGAGCCAAAACCAAGAGTTGGAGACTCAACCCACTATGCCACCCAGTTGCTCCTTCTGCTATCTTTTTTTTTAAAGATTTTATTTATTTATTTGACAGACAGAGATCACAAGTAGGCAGAGAGGCAGGCAGAGAGAGGGGAAGGGAAGCAGGCTCCCTGCTGAGCAGAGAGCCCAACACGGGGCTCGATCCCAGGACCCTGGGATCATGACCTGAGCCGAAGGCAGAGGCTTTAACCCACTGAGCCACCCAGGCGCCCCTAGCTATCATTTTTGAAGTAGCTTTAGAGCAGTGTTTTTCAAATTGTAGGTCTCAATCAGTAGTGGGTCATAAAACTAATGTAGTGGGTCTCCATTCACATTTATTTTCTAAGAAATGAAATAGAATAGAAAATATCCAAGTACACTGTAACTGTAGTAAGGGTGAAAACTGTTTCATGAAATGTCTGTTTTGTTGGTGGCAGTTGGGGGGGTGGGAAGAATAGGGGGTGTGGTTGCAGTCCAAAAATGTACTTCTTTCTGTGGGTAAGGTAAAGGAGGAAGGAGGAGGAAAAAGGTAAAAAAACACTGTTTTAGTGAAAACATTTAAAAGAGACTTGAATCAATTTACCTTCTTCCCTTCTGATACTTACACATGTAAGTAACATGTAGATACTTACACATTAAACAAATGATTAGCCAACAGATTGTTCACTGTGTAGGCCTAGAAATGTTAAGTAACTGGAATTTTAATGGATGATGCCATTTAGTCATTCTTTCATTCAACATCTATTTAGCATCAGTTATGTGCTAGGCTTCAGTGAAAGAATCTTTGGAAATTCAGGGGGAGAAAATAAATATCCTGAAAAGAACAATGAATAAAAATAAAAAAGGTGTTTGCATGGGGATTGAAGCTGGTTTTGTAATACAGATATAATACAATGAACAGAAGGATGCCCCCTGAGAGAACAGGGAACAATCAGGCTTGCATATACACACTCACTGTCTCTGCCTGGAGCAGGTGGGGGCTGGAAAGGATTGCAAGAGCAGAATGAGTCCTATGGGACCACTGCTCCATTAGGGATAGATCCCCAGGGGAAGGGTTGTGGACATGCTGGAGCCAGAAAAGATTCTCTTCACCAACAGATGTGTGGCTCTTGCTTACACAGCTGACTCAAAAGGGTGGGAAACAATGATGATTGGGACTGTCATTTGGAGAATATAGTTTTGAGAAGGAAGGAAATGTGAAGGAAGTGAGAGAGGGAGGGAAACCCAGAAGGGAGGTGATGCTGGTGATTACTCTTTTTTACTAAGAAAAGGAGTTACTCCTTTTTTAAAAAAATGTATTTGAATTCAATTAATTAACATATAGTCTATTATTAGTTTCAGAGGTAGAGTTCAGTGTTCCACCAGTTGCATATAATACCCAGTGCTCATTCCATCACGTGCCCTCCTTAATGCCCATCATGCAGTAGACTCTCTTATGGTTTGTCTCCCTCTCTGGTTTTGTCTTGTTTTATTTTTCCCTTCATTCCCCTATAATCCTCTGTTTTATTTCTTAAATCCCATATATGAATGAGATCAATGATAATTATCTTTCTCTGATTGACTTATATCACTTAGCATAACACCTTCTAGTTTCATCCATGTCCTTGCAAATGGCAAGATTTCAGTTTTTTGACAGCTGAGTAGTGTTCCATTGTATATATATACACCACTTCTTTATTCATTTGTCTGTCAATGGACATCTGGGCTTTTTCTATAGTTTGACTACTGTGGACATTGCTGCTATAAACACGGGTGCAGATGCCCCTTTGGATCACTACACTTGTATCTTTAGGGTAAATACCTAGTAGTGCGATTGCTGGGTCATAGGGTAGCTCTATTTTCAACTTTTTGAGGAACGTCCATGCTATTTTCCAGAGAGGCTGCACCTGCTTGCATTCCCATTGACACTATAAGAGGGTTCCTCTTTCTCCACATCCTCACCAACATCTATCATTTCCTAAGTGGTTAACTTCAGCCTTTCTGACTGGTGTGAGGTGGTATCTCATTGTGGCTTTGATTTGTATTTCCCTGATGCCAAGTGATGTTGAGCATTTTTTTCCCACATCCATTTGTATGTCTTCTTTGGAGAAATGTCTGTTCATGTCTTTTGCCCATTTCTTGATTGGATTATCTTCCTTTGCTGTGCGAAAGCTTTTTATCTTGATGAAGTCCCAGTAGTTCATTTTTTTGTTTCCCTTGTCTTTGGAGATGTGTCTGGCTAGAAGTTGCTGTGGCGGAGGTCACAGAGGCTGCTGACTGTGCTCTCCTCTAGGATTTGGATGGATTCCTGTCTCACACTGGGGTCCTTCAACCATTTGGAGTCTATTTTTGTGTATGCTGTAAGGAAATGGTCCAGTTTCATTCTTCTGCATGTGGATGTCCAACTTTCCCAACACCATTTTTTGAATAGACTTTTTTCCATTGGTTAACAGGAAAGAGTTACTCCTGAGGACAGTCTGTGCCATGCCACTGCTGTTCTCCCATGGTCACCCAAGGTGAGCCACTGCAAAGCTGGCAAAATACGGCCATATTTTGATTTGAAAGGTATAGGAAAGTCTTGCAATGGTTTCAGTTTGGGAAGATGACAAAAGTTCTGGAGATAGACAGTGGTGATGGTTGCACAACAATATGAACACATTTCATGTCACTGAACCATACACTTAAGAATCATATGGGTGGGTGGGGGTTGCCTGGCTGGCTGAGTTGGCAGAGCAAGCAACTCTTGATCTTGGGATCATGGATTCGAGCCCCACACTGGGTGTAAAGATTACTTAAATAAATAAATCTTTTTTTTAAAGATTTTTTATTTATTTATTTGACAGAGATCACAAGTAGGCAGAGAGGCAGGCAGAGAGAGAGAGAGAGAGGGAAGTATGCTCCCCGTGGAGCAGAGAGCCCGATGTGGGACTCGATCCCAGGACCCTGAGATCATGACCTGAGCCGAAGGCAGCGGCTTAACCCACTGAGCCACCCAGGCACCCTAAATAAATAAATCTTAAAAGAAAAAAAAAGAATCATACAATGGTAGCAGCCATTAAAAAAAAGATGAGATCTTGCCATTTGCGAGGACATGGTTGGACCTAGAAGATACTGTGCTAACTGAAATAAGTTAGACTGGGAAAGAAAAATACCATATATATTCACTCATATGTGGAATCTAAAAAACAAAACAAATGAATAAAGAAACAAAAGGTGGATTCAGCCCTATGAATACAAAGAAAAAACTGATGGTTGCCATAGTGAAGTGGGGTGATGGGCAAAATGGGGGAAGGAGTGGGAGATACTGGCTTCCAGTCATTGAATGAATAAGCCATGGATATAAAAGGTACAGCATAGGGAATACAGTCAAAGATATTGTAGTTGCATTGTATGGTGACAGATGGGAGCTACACTTGTGGTGAGCATAGCATAAGGTATGGACTTGTCGAATCATTATGCTGTACACCTGAAACTCATGTAACACTCTGTGTCAACTATACTGAAATTTAAAAAGTTTTTTAATCATTACAATGGTAAATTGTATGTTTTGTGTTATCTTGCTACAACAACAAAATAATAAGCTGAGGCTTGAGAGATGAGTATAAGGCAGACAAGGAAGAGGATGCAAAGAGACTTCTATTTCTTTTAATTTATATATATATATATATATATTTTTGAGAGAGAGCATGAGTCAAGGGCATAGGGAGAGGGAGCAGCAGACTCCCCACCTAGCAGGGATCCCAATGCAGGGCTTGGCCCCAGCACCCTGGGATTATGACCTGAGCCGAATGCAGACACTTAACCAATTGAGCCATCCAGATGCCCAACGAAGAGACTTCTAAAGACAGGGGAACAGAATATATAGTCTTGGGGTGTAGAAGCCTTTAGATTATAAGAAGCAGAAAAAAGGTCAGTGCCAATGGAGGGTGAGGTGTTGGCAGAAGGCAAGAGGCAAGAGGATAGGGTGAAAAACATGGCTGAGAGTTAGTTATTCTCACAATCAGTCACCAAACCCCATAGATCCAACCAGAGAAACATCTGGATCCCTATTGCCCCTGCTTTTGGTAGTAGAACTAAAACCATCTTTTATCTGGGCTCCTCCTGCCTTCCAGTCTTTCCTTACTGGCTACCCATGTATTGAATGGATGAGGCCACAGGCTCTAGATGCAGATGGCCTGGGTTCAAATCCTAACTTTACATTTGCTAATTATGACCTTGGGCAAATCACTTGGCAACTTTAAATGCTCATGGTTAAGTGTAGCAAATAATAGTTCCTGTGCCATAGTGTTTTTATGAAGATTCAAAAGCAACATACAGACAACATATACAAAGCTCAGGCAACAAATTCAGGTCTACACAAAATGTAACTTTATTCTCCTATAATCAAATTTTTTTTTCTTAAACAACCATTCTAGTAGTTGCCAAAAAGTTAATCTGCATCCCTGAGGCTTTCATTTTGAGACTTCCCAGAGCCACAGCCTTGGTTGGGCAGGTAGAATAGGATCACACTCTTAAAAGTAGGAATGAGGGCAAGCAATTCATTTCAGAGGTGACTTCTGGAAGCACCAACAAGTGAGGGTGACAAGAGTCACAGAAAGGAAGGAAGACAGGGTGCCTCGATGAACAAGTAACTGCTTTGGGCTCCTGGCAGGTTTGCCAGATCCAATACAGAACTCTCAGTTAAATTTGAATTTTAGATAAACAATGAATAAGTTTTTAGTATGTATATGTCCCAAATATCACAAGGTTATACAAAAAAAGATATTTATCATGTATCTGAAATTAACATTTAACTGAGTGCCCTATATGTTTGCTTGCTTCATCTGGCAACCCTAGCTACTGGGGCTCGGTCCCGCCTAAGAACCTCTCATGGAATATGCCTCAGAGATTAAACATGGCCCAGAGTTGTCCTCAGTGAAGAGTGAAGAAGATGGGGCTATTTATTCACCCGGTCCCTTTCACCCTTGTTTGAAGACTCCCCTAGCATTTCTGGCCTTCCATGCTCTCAAGCTAAACATCCTCGGGCCAGCCAAAAACCCTCAGTCCTCGTCACAGGTGCTTGCCTTAGGCTGCTGTCTGGGGGAATGCCAGGAGCTAAGGGGAAACAGGGGGCACAGGCAGTGTCAGCTACAATGGGCCTTACCACGTGACAAGGCTGGCATGCCCTGAGTCCTTGCATCCCTATGTTGTCCTTATTTTCCTTTGGCTCCAACTTACTTGGCTTATTGGCTCAGGTGCTATGCTCAAAAATAAATAAATAAATAAATAAAAATTTAAAAAGGAATTATAGGTCTGTGATAATGGGCAAGAGTTCCTGTGTGACACATAACTTTCACACGGGTTCTCTAAGGAAGGCATCCCCATATGGCCCAGATGCTAGCAGTGGACATCTGTCCCTTTCATTCAGTATCATACACTGCAGTAATCTCAGACAACAGCCACACCGCACGTTAGCCAATCAACTCATCCTAAGCAAAGGGCCTCAGTCAGGCTGGGCTCCAGCAAACCAAAGAAGGAGAGGAGAGGAGGGACGGTAAGAACTGGCCCTATTTGTTCTGCTCCATCAGAAGTGACTGTCATTGGGGTGCCTGGGTGCCTAAGTCAGTTAAGCGTCTGCCTTTGGATCATGATACAGATCATGATCCCAGGATCCTGGGATCGAGCCCAGCATAGGGCTCCCTGCTCAGGGGAGCCTGCTTCTCCCTCGCCCTTTGCCGCCCTACCCCTTGTGTGCTCTCTCTGTCAAATAAATAAAAAAAATCTTTTTAAAAAGAAGAAGAAGTGACTGTCGTTGTACAGGAGGGATCTCTGGTCCCAGAGCTAGAGGAATTATCCAGAAGCTGCCTGGCCTACTATACTAATCAAGTGAGATTAGTGAGAGTGAGAGTTGCCCACTATCACCCTGGGAGCGCCCTCATGAAAGGCGAGGGGGCACCTCAGCATCATTCATTGGTCAGGGCTCTCAGGGGAGGAGAAGCACTTCTGTATCCCAAGGAGAAAGGAATTAGAGGCTTGCACAGTGATTGGAAGGGTTGGGGAAGTGATATGCAGACTATGGTTGGTTCATGAAATCAGGAAGAGGGGCAGCCTAGGAAAGTGGAAAGATGCTGACAGTAATCCCAGCTGTTTGCAACACCAAAGCAGGTGATTCTCAGGAGATAGCTGCAGGCTACCACAAATCATATGTCTACCATATGTCCAAGCATCTGTTCACAACGGCCAAGAGAGACACTGACTTCTCTTCTGCCTTCCAAACGTCCTGTGTGTACCTTTAATCGGCAGACTCTGACCCAGAGGCATACAGGAATGTGAGAGCGGGAAATGGAGCCCCAGACTTGCCTGCTATGCAGGGGACAACAGGGAAAGGGACACGATGACACCAGATACAAGATAACCTGATACTAGCAAATAAAGCCAAATACCCAGATGGAGGCTGGAAGGTACTCAGGATGCCATCAAAGCGCATGACTCCTCATATGTTAGTAAAGCAGCTCATGCACACTATGGGCAGAACCCCGAGGGCAAATTAAGCCCAGGCAGGTATGGTGGCTTCATAATTCTGCCAGCTTCTGTCTCCCTCTCACACGTCAAGCTGCCTGGAAGTCTCAGATATGGATCTGCCACCCACTTAATTCCATGTGGCGCACACCATGTTTCCCACCACCTCAAACATGACTAGACTCTTCAAAGGCTGAGCCCAAGAGAGCAAGGTCTAGAAAGAGAAGGGAGTTTGCTTCTCCCCTACCTAAGCCCTCCCTGGGGCATCCCTTTGCAGGGCCCCAAACCACTCTTATAACCGACACAAATGCCCAAGGCCATGTGCTTTCAGTGATGCCAGAGGGGTATGGCCTGGGACTATGGCCCCACAGGACAGCCACGTCCTCGTGCACACAAATAACCAGTTACCATATAAGACAGAAGCATACAGAGGAGCAGGGAGTTTCTTTTGTTACACTTTCCGAGGTTTCACAGGGGAGGTGGCGGATAATGAGCACAAGAGAGAGAGGAGATTGAGAGGAAGAAAGTGAATTTGGGGGACCACGCTGAGTTTAACCCATCTGCGGAGGAGCCGGGCAGCTAGAGGCAGCAACAGTGCTCTGGAGTGTGGCTTCTGGGTGTCCTTCTTGCTGAGAATACACAGCAAAACTGCCACCTGGCAGGCTCCTGAGCCTTCCAGATTCACTCTTGTTTCTCTAGGCATTTCACTCCCAGACGGAGCCCCTGCAGATCTGACTCCTCCTCGCCACCCCTTCCCTCATTTCCCCTGTCTCATCAACTGGAGCCGTTCATGGATGTGCTGAGCATGTACTAGGCCTAGGGTACTAAGTGTGATAACTTGGTCACCAAAGAGCAGTCACCTGCTAAACATCTGTTGCATTCAATTGAACTGAAGGGAAAGGCTAAAGCTGTTTAAATTATTATACCTTATGCTGTTTCCAAATCAGATTTGAGAAGAAGCCTGTCAGGGCCAGACTGACCCAAAAGCAGGAAGAGAACAGTGATGCCTGGGGTCCTGAGCCTGGCCCCTCAATTTTCCCTTTGTGCTGCCACATCCAAATCTACCAGCTATACAATTCTAATCCACCAGCTAACTGCTGGGATGTGGAGAGGAGCTTGGTCCAGCTATCCCTATGGTGCTGATCTGGCTTTTCCTCCATGGGTATAACCAAAAGAAAAGATCCTTGCTGGCCCTCACCTCTGCTGTAGGAAGGCAAATCCCAGAGGCCCGGGCTAGTCTGGGCCTGGCTAGGCTGAGCTCCCAGTGTGAACCTGGTCTTTGAGGGTGCAGAAGCATTGACCTTCTAGTACCTGTCCCTTTGGGAGGTCTGAAACTCACAGGACAGAACTTGAGGCTGTAATTGCACTCTGTCATTATGTTGAGAATCCAAACCCCATCCAATCCAAACCCCTTCGCACTATGTCTTGGTGGGAGCCTTAGAAATCAGAAGTCAAGGCAAAGTTTATATGCTCACACTTTATTGAATGGCAAGGTAGTGAAGCACAAAGGGCAGTGCATGGGGGGTGGAGCACAAGGGACCTCAAAAGGGCATGTTGCAGGGCTGTCCACAGCCTCACAAGGAACACTGCCAGTTGCTTAGTCATGCATGACATCTGGAAGAGGCTGGGGAGGATTACAATGCCTCAGAACCATCTGTCTGAGACAGAAAGGACAACGACTTTATCTGTCAGCTCCTTCCCAGCTCTTGTCTCTCACTGCTCCAAGCTCATCCCCATGGGGTGTGAACTTTCCTCTATTTCCTGGTCTGTTAGCAGCTGGTGGGGAAGCCAGAGCTTCTATAGGACTGATAAAGTCAGGTTCCTTTTCTAGTCTTTGTGGTCATTTCATAGGGGAGAAAGAACAACATATCCTTACTTCCCTTGGCTTTCACCATATATATTTTTTTAACTGAACGTAATTTGGCAGTCTCCTCCAACAGGTCCTTGGTCTAAAGTGTCTGCCTAAAGACTCAACCTATTTTGCCTTCCCTACCTGCATGATTCCGCCAGCACTACCATCTGAGGTTTACAGAATGGCTGAATTGTGATCACAAGATTCTGTACCACATTGCCTCGGACAAAGAGACCCATTTAGAGATAGCAATAGGTGCATGACCAAGATATCCACTAGTCCTGCCATGTACAGCACCACCTAGTAGCTTCCATCTAATAAGACAATAGGATGGCCTATCAAAGGCTAAGTTAGGCAGGACACCAGCTTACAGATAAGACACTGTAGGGTTAAGATTCAGTATAATTCATGTATATATCTTATATATATATGTATATTTTACATTTTATATTTTATATAATTTATGTATGTATGTACACATATTTATTTTAATATATAATATAGAGAGATGTTGATAATAAATATTACACATATTATGTATAATTATATATTATTAATATAGTATATGTTATATTATTTATTATTATTATATATGTTGTATCATGTATAATACTTGTTACCAGTATCTAGTATACATGGGCGTGGAACCCAAAGACTGGAAGTAGTAATGTCCTCTCTTACCATCAATCCTAGTGACCCACTGGTGGAATATATACTTCCTGTCCCCAAACCTTAGGTTTCGTTAGCCCAAAGTGCTAGTTCCTGGACAACAGGAAGCAGGCGCACATTTCTCTACCAGGAGACTCAGTAAGCATCCTCTTCCTCTGAACTTAAAGCAATGAGTACTGCCTGGTCATTTTGGGCTTCTCATACCAATAGGTCAGTAGGAAAAGAAAGGACTTAGCAGGTAAAAGAGATTATTGATCCCAATTGCCATGAGGAGCTGGTGACTGCTATACAATTAAGAAAGAAAAGAGAGGGGTGCCTGGGTGGCTCAGTGGATTAGGGCCTCTGCCTTCAGCTCGGGTCATGGTCCCAGAGTCCTGGGATCAGGCCCCACATCGGGCTATCTGCTCGGCTAGGGAGCCTGCTTCCTACTCTCTCTCTGTCTGCCTCTCTGCCTACTTGTGATCTTTGTCTGTCAAATAAATAAATGAAATCTTAAAAAAAAAAAAAGAAAGAAAAGAGAACATCATAATACATATATTATCTAGGGTCTTCCAAGAAGGAAACACCAAAACAATACTGGTGAGAGGAAATAGTGAAGGAGGAGCCAGGAGAGGCTGGGAGAGCCATCAGACTGCCATCTAACTCTAAATAAAGAGAGGAAAAGAACATCAAGGGGAAGTGTCCTAGACTGCTGTCCAGTCTAAGGAAAGTTGAGCAAAGTTGGTGGTTAGAGGAGTCCTGTAGTTCCCAGGACAAGCCTGCCTCGGTGTCCTTGCCAGGCTCAGTCATCGACTGGGAGCAATGGGGAGAACCTGGACTTAATGGAAAGGCCAAGATAGATTTCAGAGCATAGTAGCTGGGGCTTCAGTCAGTCACACTCTCTGTAGTTGGAACTCTGCAAGACATAGTCTCTTAGCACCAAAATAGATTAGATACATACATACATGCACACATCCGCACATACATACCATACACACACACAGAATCTCCCTGTTTGTTGTTCTTTGTTCAGCCCTTCAGGAGCAAACTGTCTCAACAACTTTCCTTTTCTCTCTTTACTTAAGACATTTTAACCAAGAATCCCAAAACTCAAATATCTAATCTTCCAAGCCACAAAAGATTGGCCAAATTTACTGTGAAAAAACTTAAAACAAACTGAGATATAATGTTCATAACATGTATGATAAAAGGATTAACTTCTCTGATGTATGGAAGTGAGGCAAGTGGAAAGTGCTAACAGCCTGAAAGCACAATACATAAGGCACTATGAACTCACATACCTCACTGTGGAGTTTAAGGGACCCTCGCACACTGTGCAAAGTGGCACATCTAAGTACGACCCAAATTTTTACACACAAACTTGAAAAATTGTAACAAGTTATGAAGTCTTGTTGAAAGACATGGTTGATATTGAAACAGTGCAAAAGATTCTTAAGCAATCTGCAAGGAGAAAGGCAATGGAAACACATGGCCCCTGTGGGAAATCTCTTAGTTGAAATGGATGACAAATTGGCATTCAATCTGAAGAAAATGTCTCCTAAAATAATCCAGTTCCATTTAGTGAGTTCATATTTCCCAAGCAAACTTCTGATGAGAATGGGGTTCTCAGTCATGGGTAAAAGGCTCTGACTTGACTGACATGACATCATCAACCCTTCCATTGGTAAAGTTACAGGAATGAAATATCCTGCCACAAATCCATTTCAGTAAGTTCATGAGCTGGGGGATTTGCCAATGGTCTGATCACTCAGGAATAAGAGGAAAGTGATGACCTGGGCCCACTGAGCTAAGGGAAGACTTCAGAATTGTGGTTATCCTACTGAGGTGAGATGCTTCAGGAATCCCAGCACCACGCAGAGCATCCAGCCCCATGCATCCATGACTTCTTCCTTGGAGATATTTTAGTTCACTCTGTTGCTCTTATGAAGGTGAAAAGGGCCTGGTGCACCCACCCCTGAATCCCAGGGTCTTCCATCTACACCAGCTCTGCTGAGGCTGCTGATGCCAAGCTGGGCCTCAGAGAGTTATAGTTTTGTCCCAAAGCTGGGGCTGAAGATGGGAGGCAGAACTCACAAGGAGGTGGATTTCCAGTCAGGGACCTGAACCACTATTTGGCCATGGAAAAGAAGTAGGAAATATAGAGGTCTCTGCTTCAGTAAAAGTTAGAACAGTATGAGCCTCCCAGAAGGGCTGACAAATGAGTGAGCAGAATCACACTTCATCATTATTCCCCTTCAAGGCCAGCATTGCAACTGTCCATGCAGTCAGGTGGCCTTCACTCCTAAAAGGTGACTCCTGATGGCTTGTACCTGACAGGGAGAGGAATGGAAGGAGAAGGATAATGTGGGTTGTGGAGGTAGGGGAGGATGGAGAGACACGGATGGGAAGGCATGCAGTTCAGTCTCTTCCTTCCGCCCACATGCCTTTCCCATCAGATGGAGGTACAGCTTCTTGCCATAAGGGAACAGCCAGTGAGGCTTTTCAGGGCTAAGAGTGGTGATGGCTCTAAGCACTGACTGTAGTGAAAAGGGACAAGAAGAGGAAAATCGCTCTGAACCTCTTATTTTTATTTGTTTTATGGGCCACATCCATATAAATCAAAACACATTTTCAAATGATCTTGAAAGACATGAGATGGTAATCCCAAGAGCTTTCAGGTACAATGAACTTGTGTGTGTCACAGCATCTGAAGGACTAACTATAATGGTGCCAAAGTCTCTAGGAACTATGAGAAGGGAGTGTCTCTGTATATTGGGTATGAAGGGACATAAGGATTAGAGCCATGGAGTTCTCCTCTAAAGGACACTCCTCTAAGACACTTATATTAGTTGCCCCCAAACTGGTTCTAGGACATTTGGCAACTACAGTGAATTATTATCTAATACAGATTCAAATATTTGAAAGTACACGTTGTCAAGAATATAGTTCATGGTGTCAACTCCAAATATCCCTGCAGTAGAAAACAAATATTTACACCCTCTGTGCATGAGACTGAGCAGTGGAAGACTAAGGAAGATCTCCCATTCCTACATATTTACAAGCTCTAATAGAAGAACAAGGACTCTCTTCTTTTCCCTAAAACTAAGTCTCTGTGTCCCCCTCCAACACACTCTCCTAGTCCACCAGCACCTCCTTTCTCCTCCTCCCCTTTTCCTTCCTTGAACAGACCCCCAAACTGGTAGTATGTCAGTCAGATGTGTTTTGTAGACCTAAACTATTGTTCAAAATTTGAATTAGTTGTCAACATTTTAGGAAGCACATACACCCATATAAAACTTTAGATTTCCAGCCCATTTTATTATTTACATTACCTGCTGTTACCTCTCTGAAATATTAGTGTGAAATATATACCCATGTGGCCATGTTTGCCTCACCCAAGAGACAAAGGATGTCTTGGTGTGTGTGTGTGTGTGTGTGTGTGTGTGTGTTTAACTTACCATCAGCATCATAGATGGCTGGGATGGGACAAGACTCAATGGTATTTGTCATCACTCTTTACTTCTTCTAACAGATGAGGAAATTGATAAGTAGGAGATTACAGAACATGGTCAAGGTTATATATTGATTGGGAGCAAAACCAGAGGAGAGTTTAGACCCTTGTTTTCTGAGTCCTTAGCATTTTCTTTAGCAGTTCCCATCATGTTGTAGAGCTGAGGAGGTAAGAAAACATTTTTCATTTCCCTCTTCAACTGTTATATTGATCTGACATCTGCTGTGCCCCAACCTAAAGCCACCTCTCCTGACAAATTTGAGCACCTATAATCTACCAGTGTATGGCCCACTACTAGGTAATCAAGCAATTATTTTTAGATGTAACCCAGATATTCCCACTTTCTCTAGCTCCCACGAATCACACTTCCCTTAGTATGAGAACCCTGAATCTCCATCCTGCTTGCTTATAGAAAAATCTCATCTTTAGCAGGTTTTCCTTCCCAGAAATTTCTGATGATCCCCAAAGAATGCTAAAAGGTCCCACAAATCCATCCAGATTGTCCCTTGTCCCCCTTGCCGGTGTCTGGATGGCTGCCCATCTCTGCCATCTGTCTCTTTTCATTTCATCACTAGCTTCTCCCCACAGAAAATTCTCTTCTCAAACCACTTTGCTCAAAGTCTGTATCTCTGTTCACTACTGTATTCCTGAAGGATAACATTTCACAAAACTATGCATAAACTTTATATGATAACAAGATCCAGCAACACTGCAGAAAAGGAAATGTAAAGCAGGAACTAGTTGCCTCTGCTCCTACATTTCCTAGGTTAACCACCCACAGGACATACCCACTGACGAATGCTCTCCTTGGCCCCCCACATGCAGCACAGTTGGAGGGGCCAAAGACAGGACTTTGACCATTTTCCTGCCTGGGAACTAGACCTTCCAGCTCTTCTGAGCCAAGTGAAAAAGAAAATCTAAGTTTGAGACCAGTTTTCCACCAAACATAATCATCCATAATGCCAAGTCTACCCACAGCGAAGACTGAACTATGGAATTGTTTGCTTAGCAGTTTGTTTCTTTGCTTTCTTATACCACTCCACTCCAGAATAACATTTTAGCTTGGGTTTTTAGGATCAAAAGGCCCACTGACATTTTTTTACAATATTAAAAAAGCAAGGTCTTTGCTTCAAAAGATATCAAGATACATCCAGGAAGAAGCAAAATAACCTTCCTCGCCCACATTGAGAATTTACAACCACTCTCCCATCTTTTTCTCCTACCAGTATTTTTGTATACTTGTGTTTGTCCTGGTAGTCTATAAATCTTATACTTAGGGTTCTTTTTGACGAGGTTCTTTTTTGTTTGTTTGTTTGT
>PISX010013870.1:44990-55130 GCA_004024625.1 Mellivora capensis | reverse complement strand
TATAGATACTTGTATTTTTACCAAATTTGGGAAATGTTGGCCATGTAATATCCACATTTTTTTCTGTTCCATTCTATCTCTTCTTTTCTTTTGAAACTCCAACTGCCTGTAATTTTTATTTTTAAGTTTTTGTTTAGGTAATCTCTACACCTGACATTGGACTTGAACTCACAACCCTGAGATCAAGAACCACATGCTCTTTGGGCTGAGCTAGCCAGGTGTCCCCAACTGCAAGTAATTAAACCACTTTCTATTGTTTATACTTCTCTGAGATATAGTGTAAAATGAAGCTCTGTTCATTTTATGTTTCTATTCTTTTCTCCCTTTTCTGTCTCTTTTCTGTGCCTCTGGGTGGATAGTTTTTACTCATCTAGTTATTTCAGATTCATTCACCTTCTTCTCTGCTAATTCCAATCTATTCTTACGTCTATTTTTAAATTTATTATGTTGTCTTTTTCCACTATAGACTTTCATTTGGTTCTTTTTACAGCGTCCTTTAGGCTGGTGATATTTCCTTTTTGTTCACTTTTCTTAAACATTGAATCAGTTTTCTGAATCCTTGAATATGTTTAGATGGCTCCTTCACAGTTCTTGTCTTCTGATTCCAACATATGAATCATCTTTTTGTCTGTTTCCTTTGTTGCCATTTCTATCTTTTAAAGATTTTATTTATTTATCTATTTGAAAGACAGCACAAGTGGAGGGAGGGCAGAGGGAGAGGGAGAGGGACAAGCAGACTCCTTGCTGAGCAGAGAGCCCAATGTGGCGCTCAATCCCACTGTATTCTCTCTCTCTCTCTTTTTTAAAAAGATTTTATTTATTTATTTGACAGAGAGAGAGAGAGAGATCACAAGTAAGCAGAGAGGCAGCAGAGAGAGGGGGAAGCAGGCTCCCTGCCGAGCAGAGAACCCGATGTGGGGCTCAATCCCAGAACCCTGGGAACATGACTTGAGCTGAAGGCAGAGGCTTTAACCCACTGATCCACCCAGGCTCCCCCCACTGTATTTTTTAAAACAAAGATTTTGTGAAAATAATGAGATTGCTTTACTTTTTTGGAAACTTCTTTAGTATTTGATTTAACAGAAGATATCTAGGTTATCATATCTAATTTTGCATTCATTTTTGCTTTGGTTATAGTATGTGAAGTATCTCACACAGATAATGTAATTTTAAAAGTGTTGAGAAAGAGCAGCAACATTTTTCAGAGCTGGAACAAATAATCCTAAAATTCATACAGAACCAGAAAAGACCTTGAATAGCCAGAGGAATGTTGAAAAAGAAAACCAACACTGGTGGCATCATAATTTCAGACTTTAAGCTATATTATAAAACTGTAATCATCAAGACAGTCTGTAATCATCAAGACAGTCTGGCACAAAAACTGATACATAGATCAATAGAAGAGTATTACATTCCAAGAGAATAGAAATGGACCCTCAACTTTACAGCCAAGTAATCTTTAACAAAGCATGAAAGAATATCCAATGGAAAAAAAAATCTTCAATAAATGGTGTTGGGAAAATGGAACAGTCATATGTATAAGAATGAAACTGGACCATATTCTACACCATACACAAAGATAAACTCAAAATGGATGAAAGACCTAAATGTGAGAGGAATCCATTAAAATCCTAGAGAAGAACACAGGCAGAAATCTCTTTGACCTCAGCTGCAACAACTTTTTGCTAGACATGTCTCCAAAGGCAGGGGAAACAAAGGAAAAAATGAATTGTTGGAACTTCATCAAGATAAGAACCTTCTGCACAGCAAGTGACATAGTCAACAAAACTAAAAGACAACCCATGGAATGGAACAAGGTAGTTGCAGATGACATATCAGATAAAGGACTGCTACCCAAGATCTATAAAGAACTTCTCAAATGAAACACTCAAGTAACAAATAATCCAGTCAAGAAAAGGGCAGAAGATATGAACAGACATTTCTTCAAAGAAGATATCCAACTGGCCAATAGACACATGAAAAAAATGTTCAAAATCACTTGGGATCAGGGAAATAGAAATTAAAATAATGATGAGATACCACTACACTTATATCAGAATGACTAAAATTAACAAGTCAGAAGCAACAAATGTTGGAGAGGATGTGGAGGAGCCTCTCACATTGTTGGTGGGAATGCAAGCTGGTACAGCCACTCTGGAAAACAGCATGGAGGTTCCTCAAGAAGTTAAAAATAGAGCTTCCCTAAAACCCAGCAATTTCACTACTGGGTATTTACCCCAAAGATACAAATATTGCGGGACACCTGGGTGGCTCAGTTGGTTAAGCAGCTGCCTTCGGCTCAGGTCATGATCCCAGCGTCCTGGGATCGAGTCCCACATCGGGCTCCTTGCTTGGCGGGGAGCTTGCTTCTCCCTCTGCCTCTGCCTGCCTCTCTGTCTGCCTGTGCTCACTCTCTCTCTCTCCCTCTCTCTCTGACAAATAAATAAATTAAAAAAAAAGATACAAATATTGCCATCTATAGGGGCACCCGTACTCCAATGTTTATAGCAGCAATGTCCACAATAACCAAACTATGAAAAAGCCAAGATGTCCATTGACAGATGAATGGATAAAGATGTATATATTCGTATATACAATAGAATATCACTCAGCCATCAAAAAGGTTGAAATTTTACCATTTACAAAGGCATGGATGGAACTGGAAGGTATTATACTGAGCAAAATAAGTCAATCAGTGAAATACAAATTGTCATATGGTTTCACTTATTTGTGGAATATAAGAAAGAGCACAGAGGGTCATAGGAGAAGGGAGGGAGATCTGAATGGGAAGAAATCAGGAGGGAGTTATACCATGAGAGACTCTTAACTATAAGAAATAAACTGAGGGTTTATGGGCTTGGTGGATGGGCTGGGGTACCTAGGTGATGGACATTAAGGAGGGCACATGATATAATGAGCACTTGATGATAATGAGTGCTGTACTGTATGTCCCCAGTGAACTACTGAACTCTACATCTGAAACTAATGATGTCCTATATGTTGGGTAATTGAAAAATAAAAGTGTTGAGAATTGTAATAGTTTTTTTTCCAGAAAATTATAAATACTTTCCTTTGATACTAACACAAAATTGACAAGTAGTAGTTTCTTAGAAGTTAGTTATAATGTGGAATCTAAAACTATACCTACAACCTTTTAGTTTTGGATATATTAAAATCCATTTGTCTGTCTTGTAGGTGGAATAAATTTTTCCCCATGCAGGATTTTGTAACATCACATATTGATAATTTGGAAAATATCGATTCATGAGTTATGAAGATATTCTAAGTATTGACACATTTTCTTATACCTTATCAGAAATTTACATTCATCCTACCACAAGAAAAGTCATTACCTCATTACATGTGAGAAGTTGTCATATTCATCAAGGCAGATACAAGATTTCAAAAATTACAGTTTTTTACTTTAAAACTAAAATGTTCTCATTGGCCTTAAATAGTGTTAGTAGTTTTCTTAAAGAGATAGGATTGCTGTATTAAGTTTTTAGAAAATGTTTGCAAAATATCCAAATCTGAATAGCCAATCATCTTTTTTCTTTAGTCATCTTTTAGGTAAAACTGATGTTCCATTGAAAAAACAAATTAGGTCAGCACACAGCTTGAATTACTGGATAAATGTTTTTATGGAAACAATCATTGTATTTTAGTATGTAACAAAAATGCTTTATTCATATACAAAAACTATTAATAAAATAGATACACATTATCAAATTTAGCAAAACTTAAAAATCATACTGCTTTACTAAGGACAGTAAGTAGAATTAAAATACATGTAAACAATAACAATGGTAATAATAATAACAATAATAATAATATTCTGTGAATGCACAGTAGTGAACACAGTGCTATTTGTATTGTATTGACACTGCGATTGATGTTAAGTTGTGAGAAGTTTTACCCACCTTTTGTTCTTCATCAGCACAAATGTCAACAAAGAAAAAAATATAATGACAGTTTTCCTTATATAATTTGTCCTTTTACAATGGTTTGTAACATGAGGTAAGTGCAGTACCAATTTACTAAGTCATGGTAGAATTGGAAGTTCAGAAGATAGTTTTGAACAACTCAGTTATGTGGGGAAGGGGAAGTTTTAAGAAAATTATATGAGATACTGACTGACATATATACAGGTGAACACACACACACATGTACAGCTGTCTGGAGGGATTTACAGATATGTTTGTGAACAGACACATTTTAAAGGTGTTTCCCACTTTAGTACCTCTTGTTTTAACATTATCATAATAGTAACATTATCATAACAATATCATAATAATCATAATAACAATATCATCATAATAATATTATCATAATAATTCATGAACACTGAAAAATGTAATTTTCTTTGAATCTTGGTAAATTAATCCAGCAGAACCAACATCTGTCTTGCTAATCTATAAAAAATCAATGCCAAAGTTTATTTCCATGCAGTTTGTAAGCTAGGTAGTGGACAGTGCATTCTATTATTACTTCTTAGACTGGTAATAAAAAAATACTAAAATTAAGTGTAAGATAACATATATATGGGAGATGAGTAAAGCATATTTTAATGGTGTGTAGTTAATAATGTGCACATGATAGCCCAATATACCCTTTACATAACTT
Source organism: Mellivora capensis (assembly GCA_004024625.1). Lineage (NCBI taxonomy): Eukaryota > Metazoa > Chordata > Mammalia > Carnivora > Mustelidae > Mellivora > Mellivora capensis. The sequence continues at coordinate 50,507 of PISX010013870.1, read as the reverse complement.
CAAATCTGAAAAATAAATATAGTAAGAATATTGTCTTTTGGAACTGATCACTCAAGTGCAATTTAAAAGTGAATGAATGGGGGCGCCTGGGTGGCTCAGTGGGTTAAAGCCTCTGCCTTCGGCCCAGGTCATGATCCTAGGGTCCTGGGATCGAGCCCCATATCGGGCTCTCTGCTCAGCAGGGAGTCTGCTTCCCCCCTCTCTCTCTCTCTGCCTGCCTCTCTGCCTGCTTGTGATCTCTGTCTGTCAAATGGATAAATAAAATATTAAAAAAAAAAAAAGTGAATGAATGTATGTGGGTTTATTCATCACCAAAAATTAATGGAGTATTCACCATGTTCTAAGTGCTGTGGAGGCAGGGACATATCAGCAAGGACTGCATTGCTTCTCTAGGACTCTGGTAAATAAAATGCATAAGCAAACACATAATTATATTAACATTTTAAAAGATCAGTTGAAGTGGGAAAAACTGTCAGGAAGTTGTTCAAAAGTCCACCAAGATATAATGATGGCCAGGCTAGAGTAGCAATGGAGTGAGAAATAGACAGACTGAAAAGATCCTTTGGGATTAAAATAAGAAATGGACATAAATGGAACTGGGGGTTAGAGTTGCAGAGTTCAGGGAGAGGGAGGCCTATAGTGAAGGATAGATTCTAGATTTGTGCCCTTACTAGTGTCAGTCACTAAGAGGGCAAGGTGTTTGCAGCGGGGTAGGATAGAAAGAAAGGAAAGAATAAACTCAATTTTTAGCACACTGAGTTTGTCCTTCTTATAAAACATTCAGTAGGCAGATGATAGACAGAGATAGACATATTAGACAGATTAGATAAATAGAGATACTGTTTGTTAAACTTCTGGCTATTTGGGCTGGAAATATTTGCGTGCATGCACATACCTGAGATTTCTCTGCATATAAATAAGCAAGCTATGAAAAATCAAAATCTGACTTATCTCAGAGCAAGGCATATCTATAGTCCTTGTGAAACACACCTATCCCTGTCCTCAAACTCACAGGCAGTTCTTCTAATTTCTTCAACATTACTTTCTCACTGGTGACAAACAATTCTTGCTCAATGGTTTGAAGTGAACTGTGAATGAATGAAAAATATTTTGGTGTGCTAGTGATGGGCAAATAACTTATTGGTTGTAAACACATAGTAGCAACAGTGATCAATGGCTAGCAAAGTAGCAATAGTTTTATCATTTAAAAAGGTAAAAGTAGGGATGCCTGGGTAGCTCAGTTGGTTAAGCGGCTGCCTTCAGCTCAGGTCATGATTCCAACGTCCTGGGATCGAGTCCCACATCGGGCTCCTTGCTCGGCAGGGAGCCTGCTTGTCCCTCTGCCTCTGCCTGCCACTCTGTCTGTGCTCTCTCTCTCTGACAAATAAATAAAAATAAAATCTTAAAAAAAAAAGGTAAAAGTAGTTTTACTTCTTCAAGAGTTGACATCTTCTATTGAAGCTACTGCAGTGAAGGTTTTTACTAAATTGCAGCAACAAATCTGAGAAGTAAAGAAAGATTTATTAGATAACAAATTTGCCAACATATAATAATGGCAGCATTCTGCATAGTCCTCCTACATTTAAGTCTTGCTTTGGGAGAATGCTAAGCACCTCTAAAATGAGTCTTCCTGAATCTTATCTTCTTACCCAGTACAACATGTTCTGATTGTTCCATGTTGATATTATTCACATGTCTCTAGCTTCCAATCTGCTCTAGATCCTCTCTTTTCAACAATTCAACTACTGCTCTAGATTTTCATTAGGTGTGTGATATTATGGAAACAATACAGAGAGATCCGAGTTTGGGTAAGTATTTAACTCAGTTTTCTTATTTGGAAATGACAATAATCATCTTTGAACATTCATTGTGAATTACAGAAAATATGGTGTATGCAAAGTGTTATGTGTAAAATGTGTGTATTGTATTATAAAGGTGTAGAGGCTGCTTTTAGGCAATAGGTTTGAGCAAGTGAAACTTGAGCAAGAAAAAGGACCCACAGAGACCACTGAGCTGACACAAACAGGCTCATTAAGTGACCCTCCTCAAAGTACCCATTGGCCCTAACTAACCAATTATAACCGGGCACAATTCCTAAGATTATCAAAAAAGGGAAAATTCCATACTCCTTCACTGTGTCCTATACCTGTGGCCCCTCACCACCACCTCATGGTCTCTCCTTTGCAGTCTTGCCCGCTGCTCCCTTGCAGTGTATTCAATAAACTTCGATCTCTTTTGTTCTGCCTTGGGTAAATTCTTTCACCATCCACACCGCTGGTCCCCCATCCAATAGGGACACCCCACAATAGGCACTTGGCAAATATTAACGTGTGGCTTGCTGCAACTGCCTCCCTTAAAACTCTTTTTCTTGGCATTTCTTTCCATAAGTTGTTTCTGTGAGAAACCCTGCTAGAGGTGTGTGTAGGTGTTCTGGGCTGTTTTTCCTCTCTCCTCAGGAAAGAGCCAGACACCAAGAAAACACATGCCTAATATCTTTACAAAGCCATCTACTAACTTTTCTATATGATTAACTCTCTCTTGATGCAGAAAGACCTGAACAGAATAGACCAAATGCATATACAATTACTATTTTTTTCACATTGAATATATGTGCACCAATGACAATAGTAACCAAACTTCTCAGTTGTAAGGTAGAAAAACTATCAGAATGACATGATGACTCAGATTAGGTGACATTTATTATCTTTGATACGAAGAGATTAATAGAACATTTAATTTACTTGTGTAAATGCTTATCTGAAAAACTATCCTGTTTTGCAAATAATTTTGTGTCAATTGCTTCTAAATTAGATCTGTATACTTCCCTGCGAATTCTCAGTATCCTTTCTCCCATCTAATTTAAATTTAACATTTTTACGTTCTTTGCACAAATTCTATTTTTGTAGGATTCTGGAATGCACTCTTTAAAAGGATGTTTTTCAAAGAGTCCAGATGGTACCAATAATTATTTATTATCTTTAGCTTTTATCATTATCTGTCATCCAATCTGTGATATTATAAATCTTGTTCGGTGCTTAGAGTTGCTGTAGCAATTCAATGAAAAAATGCTTGTGTAATAAGAAGTTCAGAGGAATCCAGCATATTATGGAGGTAGAACTACTTTTAAAGCTTTAATTAAAAGTCTGATGATTGTGCTGACTTTGTATTAGAGTCTTATGAGTAGTTGCATATGACTCTAATCTTTTTTGTTCATCTCAAATTCACCCAAATATATTTCTACAGAAATTGTTAGAGCATGAATTGAAGTTTTACTTTTCACCACTGTGAAACTGAGGTAAGTCATCTGCAGAGGTACTTTTGCAAACTTAATTACTAAGATACTTCAGATAATTTTCATGTGAAGGAAGTTAGGGAGCTTTTCCTTCTGGTGGGAAGTGTCTCACTAGGTTGTGATCTTCAAAGCCAAAAATGCCTGTTTTATTATGATTTTTTACTCCAGAAACATACTAAATGCTCAATATAAGCCAATTTATTTCTAGTCCCAGGAAAGCTCTCCAAACCTTTGTATGCTTGCTCAAAGTGTACTCACTCACCAAACTTCTCCTCTGAACAGAATTAATCCTTCTGTTTGAACGTTTTCTGACCACTTTGTACTTATTTGTCATGTAACACTTAAACATTGTTTTATGATTTGTTTTCATTTATCTCTATTAGTGATTTCACTGAAGCCAAAGCCTATATTTTTCCCATAAATCTTTGTGTCTACAGTATCTAACAGAGTAGATGGCACATATTGTGTGTTTAAAAAATATCTTTTGAAATAATAATTATTATTTCTGAGAGCAATTTTATGTATATATGGTTTATACCAGTAATAAGCTTGCTCTATTGTTTAACACATAGCATTTCAATGGTCAGCTAAAACTATGTTTTCTTTTCTTCCTTCTTTCTTTTTCTCTCTTTTTTCTTTTCTACTACAGATCACCACTAAATTTTTTCTTCTAATAAACAACATGCAATTAATTTTAAAAGACAAATACAAGCTTTATTGGTCCATGTTACTGTTTCAGCCTATCAGCATATTTAAAAGTATTTAAATATTTTTGCTCAATGTTTCAGACTATCAAAATATTTTAAAAATAAGATACCTTATCTAAAATTATTTTTGAAAAATTGACTTAAAGATCTAATCTATTTATTCAAATTTATACAAACTGTTCAGAAGCTGAATAACATAAAAGTAAAAACTGAGCCACAGGAGACCTCCTTTCACTATTAAATTAATTTATTAATCAACTGACTGGCCATATTAAGTTATGTATGAATCTGCTTAATTGTGCTATTATCCAACACACATTTCTGTATACTCTTTACAAGGGTTTCATGAAAAATTTATCTAAGAGCTTCTTAAGATTAAAATGACATACTACAGAGTACCAGCATTGGTGTCTCTATAAAAAACAATGAGTGACATCAGTAGGAATGATGGTGTAAAACCCTTTGAAAATTGCAGATCTGGGTGACTTAGTCAGTTAAACATCAGACTCTTTTTTTTTTTTTTCATTTTTTAAAGGTTATTTTTTAATTAAATATTTTTTTAAATTTCTTTTCAGCGTAACAGAATTCATAGTTTTACACGACACCCAGTGCTCCATGCAATGCATGCCCTCCCTAATACCCACCACCAGGCTCCCCCAACCTCCCACCCCCTGCCCCTTCACAACCCTCAGGTTATTTTTCAGAGTCCATAGTCTCTCATCGTTCATCTCCCTCCCAATTTCCCTCAACTCCCTTCTCCTCTCCATCTCCCCATGTCCTCCATGTTATTTGTTATGCTCCGCAAATAAGTGAAACCATATGATAATTGACTCTCTCTGCTTGACTTATTTCACTCAGCATAATTTCTTCCAGTCCTGTCCATGTTGCTACAAAAGTCAGGTATTCATCCTTTCTGATGGAGGCATAATACTCCATAGTGTATATGGACCACATCTGCCTTATCCATTCGTCTGTTGAAGGGCATTTTGGTTCTTTCCAGAGTTTGGCGACCGTGGCCATTGCTGCTATAAACATTGGGCTACAGATGGCCCTTCTTTTCACCACATCTGTATCTTTGGGGTAAATACCCAGTAGGGCAATTGCAGGGTCATAGGGAAGTTCTATTTTTAACATCTTGAGGAACCTCTGCACTGTTCTCCAGAGTGCCTGCACCAACTTGCATTCCCACCAACAGTGTAAGAGGCTTCCCCTTTCTCCACATCCTCTCCAACACACGTTGTTTCTTGTCTTGCTGATTTTGGCCATTCTAACTGGTGTGAGGTGGTATCTCAGTGCGGTTTTAATTTGTATCTCCCTGATGGCTAGTGATGATGAACATTTTTTCATGTGTCTGATAGCCATTTGTATGTCTTCATTGGAGAAGTGTCTGTTCATATCTTCTGCCCATTTTTTGATATGATTATCTGTTTTGCATGTATTGAGTTTGAGAAGTTCTTTATAGATCCTGGATATCAACCTTTTGTCTGTACTGTCATTTGCAAATATCTTCTCCCATTC